>JASANE010005425.1:0-50364 GCA_030248225.1 Trileptium ribeirensis | reverse complement strand
GCGGTTGGCTACGGGCAATGCATCGAGGGAAAGAGAGAGTTTGGAGCTTCAAGAAGGATAATTTCCCGCTCCATTCGCATGAGCGTGTATGATCTTTTACATGTTGGAAAGAGTTATAGGTAACAACATATTATAAATCCGCGATCTTATTATTCAAGCCGCCATCATTTAAGAGTAGAATATAAATTTAATTCAGCGCGGCTGATTTACAAGTTTTTCGGAATTACTCCTGTTTTTGTTTACGAAAAAAACACGATTTCGGATGCTTAAAAACATTGCGAACTTTTTCACCTACCCGATTCCTCATTATCAGACAAAAGAAGGGTTTTCCATGTAAGTTATTTAAATCTAGGTCAGCTGACCAGATAGATATTAGAAGCCTCGAGCGAAGAAATCACTGGAAAAACTACATGTTAAAGCAAGGTTCATAGAGTAGAATTAACGCACGATAGCTGTGCTACAACTATTACTTATGCAACCAACGAAAAATAATGTTGTTGGGTACTGAATTTACAACTCATTTGCCACAGAAGAAGCTTCTTATGAGTTCCAAATCATTTGACGCTGATTGGACATTATTAATATAGTAACAGTTCGTCAAACCCCAAGAGATAAGCACAACTGCAATGACAAATGACAGACGGTCGATATGGGATTCGACTCCGCTTGAAACATCGGAGTAGATTGACAGCGTTGCAGCTGCTTTACCATTACCCGAAACCAATTACAAACCTATGCGATTGTTCATGTTGCGATGTTTTCTTAAACAAGCTAAATTATGCGTCGTTTACGTTATAAACGACCCCCCATGTGAAAGTTTGGTCCACCCTCAGTGTCTCTGCCACCATCAAATCTATGATGTCTTGGACACCGTGGTGTTTCTGATGTTATTTTCAGATAGTATACATAGGCAGTGTACTGTCGGCAATAGTATGTTGTAGACTACACCATAAATTTTATATGGTGTTAGCTACACCATGCTGTTATTTACACGCAATATATAATGGGTTTGTGTATGGTGTACTTGACACCGTCAGTAAAAAACAATAGGTAGAATAACACACTATAGCTACGTTAACGGTGCCTCATACACCATATTTTGCATTACGTAGTGTAGGCATATACCGTATACCACGGATGGTGTGGTATAGACCATAGGGATACAAAACTTTCACATGGGGGTCCTTTAAAACGTAAACGCCTCATTAATTGGACCGCATTGTTGGATGATGTAAAATTTAAAGTCGCTCCTTCATACAACGAGTCGCTGCAGTTACTAGTACTCGAAGTATAAGTACAATTTAGGCACTGTTTCTACATCTAGATAAAATAATTTTTGGTTGAGCAATTCGCAACCGACTTTGACCAGCAGTAAAGAGCAGCGGTGACATCCAAGTGATTCCACATGTCAGGAAATCCAAGACATCTTTTGCCTTCGAAGAGCAGCTGTGACATCCAAATGATTCCACATGTCAGAAAATCCAAGACATCTTTTGCCTTCAAAGAGCAGCTGTGACATCCAAATGATTCCACATGTCAGAAAATCCAAGACATCTTTTGCCTTCGAAGAGCAGCTGTGACATCCAAATGATTCCACATGTCAGAGAATCCAAGACATCTTTTGCCTTCGAAGAGCAGCTGTGACATCCAAATGATTCCACATGTCAAAAAATCCAAGACGTTTTTGCCTTCAAAAAGTAGCTGCGACATATGACCAGCACATTAACTGAGTTGCTTGAAGAAATTAATCATGAGAATGATGTTTCTCCGGGAGAAACACCTGTCATTAATATATAATATGGTGCGATTGAAAGGCTTTGTTCGTGTTCGAGATATCGTGACGTATTTGTAAAAAACCTTTGTACACAGGCTTGCATTCATCTGACAAAACCATGGCAATGCAATCCGGGTAAAATTGTAGGCAGTAATCATTTGTGCTTTGAGCTAATAGCCGCAAATAATTTACTGTGCATTGTTCGAAAGAACCATGAGGTTGCGACGCTTCGTAGTACTCATGTCCGGTATAAAGCGTTACTAATTGCCTTATAATGGAATTTACTAGTAGCAATTCTGAAAGCGTCACATTCATGAAGACCTTTAGAAAATACTATTCAATTTCCGCTGGAAAGTTGGTTGAATTTTGTACTCCGACTTACAACTTGGAAGGTGTCGTTGATTGTTTGTTAGATCTATGGCAGGTTTTTATTCTTTGACTGTAGACTCGTTACTTGAACAGCGACCTATTCCAGAAAACTAAATTTCGAGTAAACAGAACAAGAACAATACGACGCGTATTGTAATTCAGTTCAATATATTTATGCAGTATATGCTGCTTTTTTTCAATATTTTGTAATAATTTTTCGCTTGGCTAGGTATTTTTGTAATAATCTTTTAGTTGCAAGAATCAATAATTTGCACTTAAAATATTCCTGGCCTGGATAATTACTTCGGCTGCAATTTTGAGAAATGCGAACATCCACTGTGGCGCAATTCATTAATTCGATGCTTAGAAAATCAGTACAGTTGCACAGTTCAACATATTGTAGATGTGAAATGTTCAGTTGCACAATTAATATATGGTGGCACAATTCCACATATTAGTTGCACTATTAATGTCTTTCCACTACTGGATCACTTATTGCTAATTTGCTGTACTAATGATTTAGTGACTGTATTCTGTAGTAGAAGTGAGAACGAGCCTCAACTTTCAGGCTCCGCTCGGCTCGGCTCGTGATGAGTTGGAGCCGGCTCGGCTCGAAAACTGGTCGGCTCGGCTCGGCTCGTAATAAGAATAGGAGGGCTCGGCTTGGCTCGGCTCGAAAAAGCTCGAAATTTTTCAAAGTTATTGTTGTATGTGTAAACATTTTCAATACGATTATGAGTGTATACTATACATTTACATCTGCAGTTGTTCATTTTATTTTTTATGATTAATATGACTTATGGCTGGATAGCATTTTATTGAGTAAAAAGACAAAAATTACGTTTTTTAATAAGTTCTCTGGCAACCTTGTCATAACTGTTCATTACTAGTGTATCATTGACAAGACTAGGAGATAGATTTGAGCGGCGCTTTTCTAAATTTATTCCGCTTAAGTTGAAACAACGTTCACTTGGAGCACTTGACCCAGTCACCGGAAGTAGTTTACGACCAAGGATAGAAAGTTTCAAAACCGCTGCTGTATTTACGCCAAAAGTCAATAAGATCGTCACTTTCGGACCAAGTAATTCACATCTTGAGATATGTGTCAAGTGCATCATTATCGCCTGTGGTATGCTCGTCATCAGAATCTTCGTAAGATTTTCTGGTAGTATTGCAGCTGCTTGGAGCCAAAGCTACTGCTCCAGATGGTGAAATTATATCCGGAAGTATTCGGCGGATATTGATGTAAACAACTTCACGTTCATCAATAGGCAACATTTTCAACTTGCGCGTACGAGGATTGAGGCATGTTGCAATAGAGTGTATGGGTTCGACAATATATTTTTGAGTAATCAACGAATGGGCGGAAGTCTTTAGCAACTTCATGTTGGGAGTGTCGGATTCATTTTCTTTACAACCATCGAGAAGATCGTGTTTTCCTGGCAGGACGAGATGCAGGGTCGGTGTTTTACTGGCTTCCAGGCTTTCAGATAAATGTTTGAAAGGTGTTAGAAATGCCACAAGATCGAGAGACATTTTCCGAGTACGTATTTGTTGAAAAATTCATTATCACTTAGAGTTTTAGATTTCTATAAATCTTATAATACGACGCACAAATCAGACATTTAATTGCTATACTTGTATCTATCATGAATATGGTAAAGATCGCACAGCCTACAGGCAATCACTTTGAACTCGGGGTTGATATAGCGCAGCATGGATGTACGATGCATAGAGAACGCGTTTGAAAAATTGTTCCAACTATTCAGAAAAGACAGCACAGTTGGTATGTAAACAGTTCGTAAGAAAAAAACTGGCCCAGTGAGGAGTGACAGGCGAGAGGTGCTCAATAATGAAATGCAGGACTTTGTCGACACTGCCTCCCAATACTGGTCTTGCCCAAAATCTCTAATCTTTGAGAAATTTTATATATTTAAAGTACTCGTAACTTTATCTGTTCATTTCAGATCGAAATTAGCATTTTTGAAAACTTCTATTTTTATCTCAGTAGTCGCTACTGGGGCATTCAAACCAAGACAATTCAAAACCAGACTGGGAGATACCTTTCCAGTTTCCCCCGCAAAAAAGTTTCTCCGTAAAGACTAAGCTTATATCTGAGCCTGAACTTAAGCCTAATACATTTTTCGGCCCTTAAACTTTTCAAAATTTTTTGTAAGAAACTCATTCAAGCCTGAAATAATATATGCGTATGAACCGCTTTCACTGTTTTAAGCTCTACTACACTCGAAAACTATAGCAAAATTAGCTTACATTGCTTCTAGGGGGTAGGCCGTCACACCCTTAACGCCGGCCCTGATTATTACTGACATGACTCTTCCAAGTAACACTACAACTACTACTCGAACTGTTGCAGCTAAAAGCATTTCTTGAAACAGTGAGCAAACTTATACAAAACGAATCAGACTTAACAACCGACTACCAACCATTGTTGGGCTGAACTATACAAAATAAAAAAATCACATAATAAATATTATAAATAATAATAATATAATTATCAAAATAAATAAACTACCACACATTTCACAAATTCTACAAATACATATAAAATAAGCGTATAGCGAAAAAACTCCCACTACCAAATTATAGGTAGGTAGTAAAACGGTAAACATACAAAATAAATAAAGATGATAAATAATAATACATAAAAATAATATTGCTAACTGCGCGCGAAATTACACGAATAGATGTTGTAGGATATACAAAAATCGTAACAGTAGCAAAAATCATTTCTTTCGTCAATTCAGGATTCAAACCGAGCCGAGCCGAGCTTTTTGAAAAACATGTGGCTCGGCTCGGCTCGGCTCGAGTTATTAGACTTCAGGCTCGGCTCGGCTCGCGAGCCTAGCCGAGCCGAGCCTCGAGTCTTAATTCTCACCTTTATTCTGTAGTAACCTACGAAATCATAAATTTGACGAGACGGTATGAAAAGTATCAGCAGTAGTGAATTGTACATTGTTAACATGGAGCTGTTGGCCGTCACATATAAAATAAACTCCACCGAGAGAAAAGTTGTCTTCTACAGAAAATTCTTAGCATCGAGATCGATCATCGTTTTTCTTTAATGAAATGTGTCGCATCAACGTTCTCTACGTATACTTTTCAAAAAATAACAGGGTTTAAATTAGTATATGTTAACGTTCACGAAGTGTCCACTATTAAATGCCGCCGCGAGACCATCGATATGGTCAATACGTCAAAATCCTCAACCGCGACACTGCACTCAACCCTGACAACCTTTTTTCCGACCACATCTCGCCTTATGAGGCCACGAGATGAAGCTGTTTCGTCCGTATGCGCGTACAAATGTACGTAGCCATTTTTTCACTTGTCGGATCATCGAGCCGTGGAAGCAACTTGACAGCACGATTGTGCTCTCAGAGAACTTGGACAAGTTCAATCGTAATTTGGGAGGGGTGCCAATTTTGCCACGCTAAGGCAAGCACCTCTAAATCTTGTTAAGGTATGATCTTAAGGTATGATATAATATAACGCAAAAGTTTGAAAAAGAAAGCATCTTTAAGAAATATCATCAAAGAAGATGATTACTCTTGAATTGGTCCTTAGAATCGTAACAAATTGCGAATTGCTATACAGAAGGCGTAGGAAAATATAGCATATAAATTACAACTCAGCAGTTTAAACTTCATTTTATTGAATTCTCATGTTTTTCAATCGCTAATTTGGTAGCAATCTCACGCAACCGACTGCCATAGTGGGATGTAGCCCTAGGCTCGCATCGCAGGTCGGTCGACGTTTTCGTAGAATGATTTGGCGACAACGTACGAAACTCAACATTAGATCCATATTTACAGGAACGCATAAAATTATCCAATAGTGCATAGCTGGAAACATAGCGTAATCGTCTTTATTGAACCATTCTGTAATACCGCGCCGAGCCTGAGAGATGTCGAAAACAATGTCACAGCCGGACGACTATCACAATAAGACAAATTAGCATCTGACTGTATGAAAACAAAGCTAAATAGGAACTAAATCTCATAAGTAACTGCAGTATATATTATTATTAAGCATAGTCATATTTACCTCTCTGTTTGAGGTTCCTCATTAGGTCTTCCCCTTAAGCGTGCCAAAGCCACGCGCAGAATTTGGACAATTATATGAGCAAAATTACAAATTTTTTATCGGAAAATTGAGGAGAATGGAGAAATTATGTGGAAGTTGCAAGACCTGGAGAAATTTTTGAGTGTTACCCATCCCGAGGAACCTGCCGGAGTGCGAAACCTCATAAAACATATAGTCGAACCTGTTTACAAATTCCCGTAACTTAAAGCTTTGCAAGAAAATCGATAAACGAAATTTTTTCGCTTAAACTGTTTTAGCTATCTGTTTTCAAAAGTTCTTATTCACAAATTAACAGAATATTATTGTGTACTTATAAAGTAACAGGAATACCTAGGTCGGTGAAATCTTAGTACCGTGAAAATTTAACTTTAATCTAATTTGAAGAATACCAAAACGAAAAGTGAATAGATCCTGAATGCCTATACTATATTGTAAAAACAGTCATATTTCATTCCGAGGTTTGGGGCGAGTGGTAGAAGGGGTCGGCGGAAGATGTCGTCTCAGGGTTAGAATCCTCGGTGGGGAGGTTGTCAGGGGTGGGTGGTGATGAAAAAAGTTAAGTTCTCCGTCGCACCCTCATTATTGCCAATTCCACCCAAATTTTTGCCAAAGTGGTGATCGGTAACCTCAGCTAAAATAAACACGGTGTGAATAGGAATTTGTTCTGGCTGGATCCTTTGTGCATGAAATATAAAAATCGTCAAAGGCAACATTAACGAACACAGAAGCCCTGTGAAAAATACCATTCGAGTAGCACGGCTTGACTTATGTCACCTTTTGTCGCCCCATTAGTTGAACGTACCTAGGTTGTCCTTTTGTCAATTCAGTTCACGATTCTAAAAGTCACGTACGGGAACAAGTCACGAATTTCCTTTATGTACACGATTTGCGATGCAGCAACGCCTGGGCGCTTTTAGCGATCACTAGTTTACGATCTAGCATCGCATTTTTCTGATCGCGTACAAGTCAAAACGCGATTAACAATCGAGTTTTTATCGTGTGCTATTGATGGATCAAGAATATTGTTGACTTTTTCACAATATCATTCGACGTACACTGAAAAACAAGCCTAATGCGCAAATTTGCGTTATAACGCAAATTCCATTTGTACACCGCAGAGCCCATGTTCAGGTTCACAAAAGCGCGAATACCAATGGCAAAAGTGTGACCGCGAATTTCTGCGCGAATCAATTCAAAATTTTGAAAAACGAAGGATCTTGGTGCACACATCTTAAGTGGACTTACGCTTTTACATTCTGGCAAATTGATTGACTGGGAAAATTATTTTCTGCTTATTTTTGAAACTATGAATGAATAAACGTATCTTGGTTTATTTTTATAAAATGAGTGTATACCTTACCGCGTTGTTGCAGGATAGGAAATCACTCACTCGAATAATTAATTGATCTTTTTGAGGCTTCTTTTTAAAAACTTCCGAAAAGCTTAAAACTCCGCAGTGGTTTCATAATGGAGTGGGACATGTCTCTATGTATAAGGCTTAAATTACTTTGCTGACGCCTGAGGGTCTTGACTGGGTGCGACAGCCGTGGTCAGGGTCGGGGCAACCGGGATTGGCGGAGAAGGTCGTCTTCTGGGATAGGGAGATGCATGTGGACGGCAGAATTCTCCAGGGGTTACTGAAAAAAGTTCCGAACCCTCCTCGACCGCTGAGTATACATTGTCCCAGATATTACATTCATATTTGTCCTATGTTTACCACTTTGGGCTAAAATGTTTCTTGCGCCAGCTGCGGAAACGACGGAGGGGGTAGGACCTAGGAGGGTAGGCGGTACCTCAAAGTGGAGACAGACCAGGGCTACGTTGGCGCAGGATCCGAGGTCTCAGGAGGCGTTAGCCCCTGTGCACCCTTGCTTCGGTATGAATGTAATAAAACACAACAAAAAACGAAAAGATATTCAGGAGCCTGAGCTAAAAACAAAACGTGCCGACCTGGGGTGGATTAGCTAGATCTTCCGGTGCCTTAGAAATTAAAAAGATGCTAAACAATTTGTAGCAAGTTTTGGGTGTAATTCGTCTGCTTTATTTAAGGAATTCCCGACCTTGGTAGATGTACACAATTAATTGTTACGATGGAAGATACATAGCTAGCATTTATTGAATTATAAACAATGATCTGGGTTCCCTGTTAATGTTAAAAGTCCACTAGACTACAGGGGTAAATGCTGGTGCAAACCCGCCCCAAAAGTTACCAAAAACCTGAATTTCACCATTTTGTGTATTACATCTACCCCCATTTATTGCTTATCCTAAGTGTTTTAAATTTCGGTTTTTTGTTCAAAATGTTGGGGGTTTAGTAGGCTACCAGTGGTCCCAGGGTCTCAAAATGCAATTTTAGTTCATTTTCAAAAATTATTTATTATACGTTTCCCTCAAAATTTAAGTTTTCAAAATCTTAAATTTTATAAAATTATTTTGCTTACCTATCTCACCTGGATATATCGCTTTAGTTTAACCTATTAGCTATATTAAGATGATTGTTGATTTTTGTTTTAAATTCAGTCTGGTTTATGGCTAGAAGACTTCGCTTGTGTTATACAATTTAGTCAGTTTACTTGTTTTGATTATTTTTTAAATTTCCGAGTGGTGACCTAGCTAATACAATGCGTAGAGTCTTGTCGCATGTACGTATGTCGTAATATATTACGGGAAAAGTTACTGGGATTTTATGAAGTTCGCTTAAACTTACGGCACAAATTTTTATCGGCAGTTGTGTTCTAACGTGTTACTTTTTGGTAAAAACGCAAAGAATTGCGTTAGCAAAGGCTTATATTTGAGTTTCCATATTTCGAGCGGAATGAACTACGCTGGTTCAAGGCTTGTTATATTTCTTGGATTCGGATTGAATGCTAATATATTACGGGAAAAGTTACTGGGATTTTATGAAGTTCGCTTAAACTTACGGCACAAATTTTTATCGGCAGTTGTGTTCTAACGTGTTACTTTTCGGTAAAAACGCAAAGAATTGCGTTAGCAAAGGCTTATATTTGAGTTTCCATATTTCGAGCGGAATGAACTACGCTGGTTCAAGGCTTGTTATATTTCTTGGATTCGGATTGAATGCTGTTACTTTTGTGAAAGATTTGAGTTTAAGCAATAGTAAACTTCACACATAGGTATTTTAATTCTAAATAGTAGTTAATTTGCTAATATTATTCTTCCCAAAAAATTTTAAGCTATTTATAATGTCCAAGTATGGTGTGGCACAAGAGTGGCACCGTATCAACTATAGTAGTTAATAATACGTAAAAACTTCGGCGCCAAGTGCCGAGTGAGAACAGCCAGGGCGAGCAGAAAAGGCGGGTCCGTGGTAAGTAGCATCACTTGTTGAGTGCTTCAGCCATTCGGAGCTGCTCAATATGGGGTATTAGTGTTGAGAAGACCGGTTGAGTAAGGGGTTGGATTCGATTACACCCTCGAGCCACCAGTAGATCCCAACTACTAATTTTGGGCCAGCCATTCGGGGGCCTGGAATCTCCCCTGTGTACGGCAGCCATTCGGGGTCTGCACAGAGTAACAGACTTTAACTCTTTAGTAGTCGACCGCTACTAGAGAGTTCATGTTAATTAGCCAGCCATCGATTCGGGAGCGACTACAAAACATAAAATAACCGGCATTAGTTGGGGCTGGTGCCTTTTTCACCACCAAATTTTTCTTTTTCTTTTCAATAAAGGCCGCCCCCACGCCGCCCTGGGATTCCCTGCCGCCCTCGGCATGCTATATGAGCGTATATGTACGTAAACTAATATATAACTTATTATATTTATTATCTAAACATATAAACTAGCTATGTAATTTGGTATAAATATATAAAATATATTAAATCTATATATCCCAAAATTCACCCATATCCCTCCATCCACATCCCAAAACCCCAAATTTTATACTTAAAAACTCTTAAAACCTATTTCTTTCTTTTAAATATCACTTTTCCCAACCCATATCCCATATTCACCCACCCTCTCCTTCTAAAACCAAAATTCTACCCAAAATCTATTTTTCTCCTTTTTCTCATTTTTCAACCAAAATTCAAACCCCTCCCTCTCACCCAAACCTCCACCAATCTCCATAAAATTTTCATATCTTTTTCACATCACCACCCCCATCCACATATTAAATCCCCTGCTTCCCCTTCTTTTTATTTCCTATAAATTTACCCATTCCAAAAATATCCTTTTTCTCCCCTTTCTCATATTTCTCAAACATCCCCCATTCCCTCAAAACTTAACTAATATCCCCCAAATTTTAATATCCTTTTTCCCTTCCCTTACCACTCCATTTCATATATCTACCCCACCCCTTTCCCATCTCTCTATTTTTCATAAATTTCTATTTTCCAAAATTCCCATTTTTCTCCAACCTTTTACCTTTTTCAAATATCTCCCATTTTCTAAATACTTAACCCCCACTCCTCAAAATTTAAATACAAACTCCCCTACCTACCCCCTTTATCATATTAAAAGTTCATCACCCCCCTTTCTCTACTTTTCTCAAACCACGCCCCAACTTTTCACCCCATTTTCCCTTTTCAAATTTTTCTTCAAAATTCATCTAAATAATATATTAAATATATAATATATATTATTATCGCGAAAGGCGCGTATATTCTAATCCAGTATTATTTATTACTATTGCTAGCGCCTACGTGGCGAGGTGATTCTAACTAGTTATTCTACTTGTTTTGGTATTGAATATTGAATGATGATGTGTTGAATTATTAGTGTTTTTGGAGTTAATTATCTAGCTACTTTTAGGTACTGTTTGATGACTTACGGTTACGTGGCGTTTAACGATGACGGTTTTTCTAATCTCGCGAGCAGTGGCGTGTAAAGATCGACTAATTTATTCTTATTTATATTAGTTATGTTCTAGAGTAGATCGGTAACCTACCTAGGAGTAGGGATAAAATAGATATATGCAAACGTCGACGTGAGTTTCGCGGATGGTAAATGCTGAACGATTCACCGATTTCAATGCGTTTGTTCAATGTGGTCGTATACTTACAGAGTTTGGTGGATGGACGTAATGGATTTAATAATGTTTCGTTTCCAGTTATGTGTGTCTATTTTTGTGTTCGTTATTATCATGACTTAAGAGAACGGTAGCGCCGGTTGGCGACGTTATCGGTACAGGTCTGTATTCAGATTTAACTTTTATTGAACTTCGACTGTGTGGTGTTTACTGTTTAGCACAAGTTGTTCTTTGGCAAGAGTTAAGCGGATTTTCTCGAGTCGGATATAATTATCTATACCCCACAGAATATGCTTAGCTGCATTCTCATCAGCTTATCTCGTACCTGATCCACCATCGCCAACTGTAATTTTTGTGGACGTGTATGGGTTGAGTGGCAGGACTATTGTTGGCAATGGATAGCCGAATGTATCGGCTGAGCATATTGATTTGATTTGGAGCATTTCGTCTGTAATGAAGAAAAGCCAAACAGCAGCACAGCGAGCGGGCTTCAGAGCAGCGCTATTTTGTGAGACGTGTGCAAAAGTTCTTTAAATTTTCGTAGGGATGGGGCAAAGACAATGTCTATAGGTAGCGTGTTCCAAGCATTGACGACTCGATACGCGAAACTGTGTCTTGAGCAGTTGAGTCGAGGCGAAAAACGAGCAGTGAGCTTTAGCGGATGCCCTCGCAGATGATCGTTTGAGTTTATAGTGAAGAAGCGTGTGAGCGGAATGTCGATCAGTCCGTGTGCCATCCGATATAGCATGATTAAGTCGGCACGCAGTCGTCGCGTTGCTAGTGTTTGTAGTTTAAGACGACGAAGGCGGTCCTCGTAACTTAAGCCAACCAAGGCTCCAACGAGTTTAGTAGCAATTACTGTTAAGTTCTGCTCGTAGTTTATGTACAATTACTGTTAAGTGCTGCTCGTAGTTTTTGTCGCGAGTTAGGTCAAATTTATGGAAATTACCTTTACTGCAGATCTAACGATCACAGCAGAAGATCGTGGATAACCAGACATTGGTTTTCGAAATATTTATGCGAAGGTTTATAACGGCTATTTGAATCACAGTGTCAAAAGGGAACGAACTTGCGACTGAAGTAAGAGCGTGCTAATGTTAATAATTTGAACCTGCCGTACTTAACATGGAGTGCCTGAAAGTATTATCGCAATCAGAGACTCTCCCAGCGTAGTTGAATAGTTTATGTTTATATTGTGTTTTAAAACCGTACAGCCTCGGCATATTTAGACCCGGTGTGTTGTGTTTTCGCGCGTAGGTACCGCGTTCTCGGCATAGGTGTACGATCGGCACTTCGTCATATGGTAAATAAATTATTATTACCCACTGGCTATTGTTGGAGTCGATAAAATAGAGCGTAATACGAATTGATTGTCAACTCATTGAGCTGTTATTGACGTTTTCCAAAATCGAAAGACGTTAGAATTTGTCTGTCATTCACCACTTCTCTGGTACGCCAGACCTCGAACTCGCGCCCCTAGCTACTAGTACATTAATTGGTGGCCTAAACTGTATTCTTTGTGTGTTATAGTAGCGCTTGGGGGTCGGAGCGTCGCGTAAGCACGAGTCTACACGCCATAGAAAAAGATTAAGCTCCGACACCCAACTACTAATTTTTGGCCAGCCATTCGGGGACCTGGAATCTCCCCTGTGTACGGCAGCCATTCGGGGTCTGCACAGAGTAACAGACTTTAACTCTTTAGTAGTCGACCGCTACTAGAGAGTTCATGTTAATTAGCCAGCCAGCGATTCGGGAGCGACTACAAAACATAAAATAACCGGCATTAGTAGTGTAAATCTAAGGCTCAGGTAAAGTAAGTATTTAACCGTGCAATCGCGCCAGCCATACGGGGTCGATTGTATGAAGTCATAAGAGCTTTACTAAAGTCGCAGCTAACCTAACAGTAACCGGTGCTTGCTCAAACTTAAGCATAAATAAGGACTGTACTAGCGTAAATGTAGGTCCTAGGTTCAGATACTCAGATAAACGTGGGTCGTCAGCCATTCGGGGCGGTCTTACAAACCTTACAAGAGGCGTAAAAGAATAGCGTCTAACCTAATCCCAAAGCTTATAGATCTAGGGTCGAAATAGTAGACTGCGCTGGTGCTGGACAGTGATAATATTTAGAGGAAGGCAAAAGTATCCGGTGTGTTTAAAAGTGTGGTAGATCAGTTGCAGTTCGGCCTTCACGATTCTCGTTCGCACACGAACATTATTATACTATTTCGAACTAGCGTTTTGTAATTGTCAAGATATCACCGAACTGTTATAAATAACAATATGCAGGCGACTATGTAGGCAAACACCGCAAATAGTTTACCAAAATAAGGATGCAACGAACGCCGCCGACAAGTATTCAAACAGTAATCAACAGCAGCCGGAACCGCAGTCGATGACAGGTATTCAATGGGATCAAGCTATGTCCATGTTTTTAGCAATAATAATTTAAGAGACAATGCGGCAATGCAGGAACTGTCAGGTACTTCTACAAACAATGTAAATGGTTCGCAAAATATTTTTACAAACCGGGACCATACCCATATGGACGAACCCACGCGGGCAAGTTTAGGTGATATCACAAACGTCCAACCGCAACTAGGGTCTTTGGTGGAAAAGAACAAAATAAAAATGACTCAGTCTAAATTAAATTCAAGAAATGCAAAATTTATAAAAACCCTCGGATACCTGAATGGCGATTATTTCGATCAAATATCCGAAATTCAAAAACGAATCGAACAAATTAGTTATAAAATAACAACAAATCATGAAAATTGTTGCAAAGTTGGTCCTTCAAAATATGGACCAATGGTATATATGCCCGGGGGTATCGCCAGATCATCATGGTAACTCCTCTGCGTTACAAAACATGATTATATACAAACCGAGCGGGATATACGGGATCTAAAACTGTATAACGGCATCCGAACTTTGACCGTTACATGTTACAAATCAATAAAGCTTGCACGCGTGATAATGTCAATGACGAGTGCGAAAGATTAAATTTTTTTGAAAACAAAATTTGTATGCCTGGTCGAGATCTATTTAGCAATAATAGAACACGATGAGCCCAAAGTCTTAAAAATTTTGAGGCACTTGTTCAAGAAACCAAAAGCCGCTTACATACATTAAAATTTTTCGCAAATCACTTGAACAAAAATCAAGAGAATAAAAAGGCAAAATAAAAGCAGCTTTTCGGCTTTTGTCGACAACTTGCGATTCAGGTTCGGAGACATAATCTAACACATCCTATGACTAAAATAGCATTGCAGAGTCTCTTCAAGTCGACATTTGCCACCGGCCTTCGAGTCGATATCAGGAGTCGATTACCAATATCAAAGGATGACACGTTCGATACGCTAGCGGAAAAGACTGTCGCAATCGAGCTCTTCGTCAACCAGTTCCGAAAACGGACATCAAAGGATAATTCAAGGACATGAGTCGTAAAGGCGGGATCAATCGTTAAACCCAAGGTTTAATAGTATGGGAGTACCGGAGCTCAGTAGTAGCAGTAGGTATCGCGCGCTGTGAAACCAGCAAGGTATGCCTAGGTATAACAGTCCCCGGTTCACAAACCAAGGTTCCTTCAGCTACTGCAGTATGGGTTTAACGCAACAAGCGTGCAACTAACACCTTAGTTATTTTCACGCGGGACAATTCGCAAATACAAATTCAATGTCTCAATGCAAATTATACGAGCATTTGAGACACCTGTAGCCCGTTTACCTATTCGGAAATAAGCAACAGTATTTCTGAAAAAGGGCACCCATTATGCAAACGCGCACGTCAGCAGAGCATTTAATGCAACCGCAGCAGTTTAACAACCCAAGGGGCAACAAGCAACTCCTGGGCCCAAGCGAGTCCCAAACAAAGACCGACCACATATCGGGATGCCGTCGATCAGGTATAGCGGCGCAACGGAACATTAAGAAGGCAACATCCAAATCAACTTTTGCGGTCGGTTACAGCGCATGCTTTTAGAAACCGGTTGCTTCAGAGGAACCTCAAAGCTCTGTGGGTCACCAGCAGCAGGAACCACCGTTTACCCAACGACGGTTATACAATCCACAACGCGACATAAGCAACAGTAACGATGTACTGTAGGGATGTTCGAATCCTATTGAGTTACCGGCTGCAACGCTGATGAGCCAATAATAGATAATAGTTTGTATGAACCCCAATTCGAAACGATTGTTGCTCAAGTTTCGGGATACGGGTCATGCGAGAACACGAACATATCAGGATTTTACAGTGACGTAATTTTGATAATCGACGCTTAGCGTGCGACTAATCCATTCCAAATAATAATCATAAGCGAAGAAATGTGCAAAAAATCATTTCGAGCATTTGCCCGGAGGGGGGTTCAGCGCCTTCCTTGTTTTTATATTTTAGTGAGTGAAATAAGAAAGGGCTTGAGCGAATACTTGGAAGAATAAATCGTAAAGGGTTACGTGTTTCGCTTGTTTGCGATATTTTATATAGTGAGCGAAATAACGAAGAGCTTTGTTAAGGCTGAAAAAGTATTTTTCAGGTTATAACAAACTTTTAAAAAATTTAATAAGGTTGCAAGGTCAGGGGTTTCTTTATCCAATTCCGTTTAAGGAATTTTTGTAACTTGTGAAGACAGATTGTATCTGAAACTCTAGTTCGTCGACCCTAATCCCATTAAAAACCACTGAAAACACTATACTAGTAGCTTGTCTTATTGATAAAATGGTGAATTCTGAGTGTTGAATATGTAGTTTAGAGAGGTGTACACAGGCATATTTAGCATTAAATTACAAAACTAGCCACGAATAGCACCTACATAGAGCATGCATTACTCTAAAAATTGAGATTGAAACACTCATATAGCTTGAGCAGTTGCATATATATTATCACTTTCGTGTGTTTTAGGTCGCACGACCTTATGGAAATCCGTTTTGGCCTTACCTGCAGCATAAATCATGACAGTAGCACTACACTATTTGTTGGCACATATAGCATAAATTGTTCTGCAAAATGATCCAAAACGCATCTGACTCAAGAGGTTGCGGAGACATTACTAATTTTGTGTATTTTGGGTTCCATGGGCTCATTGCAAAACCCTTTTTGAACTCACCCTGCACCGTAAATAATGAAAACAGCAGCGCGGTATTAGCAGCTACTTAGAGGATGAATTGCTTCACAAAATAAGACCAAACGCAATCACATATACCTAAGTGGTTGTACTTGGGAGATATTACAATTTTTGTGTATTTTGGTCCCCTTGGTGCTTCCCTCCCCCTTTTGGGGTAGCCTGGTGTTTTGTACTTATTTTGTTTTTAGTAAATGGTATCTATAGCTATCACAGTTAAAATATGTCTCAACGGTTGTTCGGAACTTTAACAAAGTTGGGTGTAGGTATTGCTATTGCTGGTGGCGCTATAAATTCAGCATTGTATAACGGTAAGTTAATCAATTTGCGTTAAAATATGCTGCGGTGAAATGATTTCTATACATGTCGTCAACCCTATAACAGAAGGGGAGAAATACTTGACATGAGTACTTTATAGCAAAAATGTTAAGTTTAATTGTGGAACCCGTACTAAACTTAGGCATAGACTTAGCCACAGGCTTAGGAGACAAAATGTTATTCGATTATTCCAAGACCCCTAATTTTAAGGTGGTCACATGTGTAAACTGGATGTCTGGTTTGACAGAATTGATAGATACTGGACTTCTTTTTTTAGTAGTTGATGCACAGATAAATTTTAATAGCGCTTAGAGTAGCATTCCGGAAAGTATTAAAAATAATTACATTAACATTTGTCTACCCATTCACCTATGAATGTTGAATATGTTTTGAGCGCAGCGAATTCAGCAAAGTGTTTTTATCAGTTCGGTTGGTGCGATCCCTGCGTACCGGGGGGTGTACCCCTATTAAAAATATGCCCCGGTGCTTTTACTGTGTTCACCAGACTGAAAGATACAAAACAAAAAAGTTTAGTCAAAATCCATCAAGCCCTTCCGAAATATGGACAATTTTGTGTTTTTAGTTGGGGCGATTTCATGCGTAATACGAAACACTGGTGCACCCCCAATTAAGGCCAAATTTGTGTTTTTAGTCTTTAGAGGCGACCACTGCGTATACTGATGGTGCAGCATTATTGGATATATACTGTGGTGCTTTCAGGGTGTTCATCAAGCTGAAAGGTAGCAAAATGAGAAAAGTTAACCAAAACCCGTCAATTCGTTCCGAAATATGGCCAATTTTGTGTCTTAGTTTGGAGGAACCGCCTGCTTTCCGGAAGTGCACCAGACCCCATCTGAAAATGTGCTCCAGTGCTTTTCACGCGTTCCTCAGGCTAAAAGAAGCAAGATGCTGATTGAAAGAGGTAGCCAAAAGTTTTGTTCCTGCATTCCCATATCAATTTCCTACCCAACAAAAAGCCCATCTAAACCTATGTACAGGTTCCAAAGCTATGGTCAAAAAATATTGCCGCACCCAAAATGTGAAATAAAACTATTTTAGTACTGAAAATGTGCTCCGGTCGTTTCAGCGTGTTCCTCAGGCGAGAAGAAAAAAGAAAAGAATTTGTCAAAATAAATCCACTCATTGAAAAGTTATGGCCGCAAATCCTCTAAAGTTACATTATTATGGAATTCACAGATGCTCGGAAGGTAGCCAACAGTTTTGTTCCTGCATTCCCATATCAATTTCATACCCAACAAAAACCCATCTAAACCGATGGACAAGTTCCAAAGTTATGGTCAAAAATACTGACGGATCCAAAACTTGGGGCACAGAGACAGGCGGCAATTAGCATATAGGATGTTATGCCTATCCTTCTAGAAGACTGGCTCGAATACGTATGATTGGATTTTAGGATCTTTTCTATGGAAAAACATGGCATGAAAAGGCTGGGACCGGAGGCATGAAAAGGCTGGGACCGGAACTCAAATTTCTAGCAGGAACCGGAACATGGTCTTATCAGCAAAATATTAAAATGAAGTATTAATGGCTTGAGCGATGGGCTTATAGGTTTATTTAATCCATTAAATGTCGTTTTAAAAATACATTGGTAGTTACCCATGTGAGCTGCTGCATAGGGCCATAAATGCCGAATTTCGCTGACAATGTCGTGAAATTTTTCGATTGTCAATTAGTTGTAGGTTGAGGACACGATAAATGCAAACTCGGCAAGTACTGTGCAAATTCTTCAAGTACATACTGTAATTATAGGTCCGTGCAACTTAAAAATTTAGGTTCTTTGCCGTTATACTCCCTCAGCCAGAATTTAGTCAATTTTGAAGATACATAGCTGATTTTGGTATTAATAGATTCAGCTCGATGAGAGGGTTAAGAAAATACTCATTTTATCCACATCCCTGAAAATTTTTTCTTCGATTTTTTGAGGTTTCAATGGTCTCCCTCGGGAACCCAAAATTTTTTCTTCGGAATATGGTAATGTTGGGAACCGTTCGTCTCGGCTTGATGAGAGAAATCTACTGTGTGTAGTTTATTGAAATCTACGCCACCGTTAGAAAGTTATGAGGACCCAAGTAACCCCGAGGGGCGAAAATAAAATGCAGGCCATGCCTATCTCGATATACTAAGCCTAATCTAAGGTTCTTATATGAGACATACACTAAGCCTAAGTGCTGCCGCCCCCCGAACACCCCGCTCTAAGCTGTTCTTTTTTAACTTTAAAACGTACCTCCACTCAGGGTTACGCGGCCCCCCATTACTTTCTAACGATGGCGTAGATTTCAATAAACTACACACCAATAGATTTCTTTTATCAAGTCGAGTCGAACGGTTCCCAATATTACCATTGGGACCTCAAAAAATCGAAAAAAATTTTTTTCACTGGCAAATTGTTAGTTGTAGTGCACTAATGGATTAGACTCTCTAACTTATAAACTGTTTAGTAAAACTGAAAAAAGGCAGTTTGGAAATTATATATATATATGTCCCATTTCGAGAAGTCCGAGCCACCTGTTTTAAAATTTGAAAAATGTTTTTTTTTGGATTTGGTCAACTTTTTTGGTCCTAACATGGAGAAAAATGTTCAAAGTGTCAGGAAAAAAAGTTGGCACAAAATCCATCGAGCGGTTCTCGAGTTATAGCTGCCGAGAAGCCAAAAAGGGCCCCCTAGCCAGATTTAGAGATATCTGGACACCGTGTTTGAGCTATTATGATCAGGCAACTTTGGGTCAGTTATTCTAAGAGTACGCGTCAGCGCGAACATTTTGAGCCCAAAAATACCTTTCTAAGTGAAAAATTAAAAATTTTATGGTCCTTTTTGCCTTTTTTGGCCCCAAAAGGGGCTGGTTGGTCCAAAAAGTATATATTATTTTTACGAAAACCTATTAGTCTTAGCAAATTTTGCCTTTACGTTACTCCCAAGACCGGGGGATTTCGAAAAAAATCCATCCGACATACCTCGTCCCAACCTGGGAACCAGGGTCGGGGGGGACAAAAATTTTTTTCAAAAACCAGTCTAATGCACAAAAATAGACTCTATGAGACCTGGGAAGACGCGTAAAGTCTTTTATTTGCAGAAATATTTTGAGTAAGTCCGAGTTGGCCTAGCGGGGTCGGGGGGGGGACATCATCTATAATTGGTCAGCCTTCACTCGCAACCCAAAAAAACAGCTGTATATACGTAAAAACGATGTAGACTTACATTTTTGATCATAAATACGGCACATAACACAACACGGTACGACACATAACAAAACGAAACATGACCATAAACGAAATGATTGTTGACGTATGTACAGCAATTGAAGGTGGGGGCTGAAATGAAACATGGAAAATATTAAGCGTAAAGTAATTAGTGCAAAAAAGGCACAAAATAATAACGTTAATAACAATACTGCATGAATAATATTCCCACCACCCCACCTCTAACCACTACAACCTTCACTAGTACTAACTTGACTAACTTCACTAGTACTAACCACTAACACTACTATCTCACTATGTTAGCTAAATTTACCTATATACAGGGGACTTTGTGCCACACGGGCTACTGTTGTTGTTGTTGCTTGCCGATCGATCACTTGCGGGCCAGGTAGCCCGCCAGAAGCCGATCAGCTAACTCCACCGTCTCGGGCGGCAAAATACGGTACCTCCCAGACGCGTGCAAACTGGGCATCCCAACTTTGGCCAAAACTAGATGATTGGCATTCCGTTTTCAGCACGCTGACGACGTTTCTTCAACCGTTCATGCTCACGACATTTCGCTTTTCCGGCAGCGCTGAGTTCTCCGACTGCAGTATAGTCGTCTTTTCCACGATTAATGTCGCGAATTCACTCTTTTTATATAAATTGTTCACGTTCATTACCAGTTAATTTATTACTCTATAACTGTTTTTTAGACATTATTATTATAAACATGAAATGTATAGCACATAAAATTCTAATATGTCTAAAAAACAGAAAACAATTTAGATGTCAAAAATATGTGGATGTCCCCCCCCCGACCCCGGGTGTCCTCCCCGACCCCGGGTGTCCCCCCCCGACCCCAACAGGTAAGTCTCCACCAGGCGTAAACTACTTTATTTGTCATAAAATGGCTCATTCTTACGTTTAGTACCGTTTCTATCACCACTAGACGCTCAGTTAAGATTTTTCACTTGGGGTCGGGGGGGACACCCTGGGTTGGGGGGACATCCACATATTTCGCGTCCTTGCGCCACACCGGCAGTAGTTACGAACATAATGTGTCATGGTTTAGTAGGTTATCGGGTACGGGAACACAACTGTAGTATTCATTTCCACCTATTTCACTAGCAATGACAAAGTCGGGGGGGACAAATTAGCGGGACAAATTTGACAATTTCACTTTGGGCGATCCTGGAGACCGACTGGTGAGGTCGAATGAGATAAGTAAATTTTCATTTGATTCAGAAGTGTCCAAGGTAACACAGGATGTAATACAAGTGTCGCTATATGTAATGCTCGAGACTCTCTGATCGCCGATATCTTAAAATTCTAGGTAGGGGTCGGGGGGGGGCATCACGATGAGCTTGGTTAGGCGGTCGCTCACGCGAGACCGGTTGGACCCAGCCACCTGAAGTTGTAATACCTTACAGCCAAGTATCACTGCTGTGTTTTGGTAATACAAGAGCTACCAATTCCTTGTTTTCGTTAAACGCCAGCATTCCGAAAATTAGGTCAAATTTCCGGACAATTCAAAAAATGCAAATTAATATCAGTCAAATTTTCATAACTCACCAACCCCTGAACCGATCTTCAAAAAATTTTTTTTGTTTGAAAGCTGAGTATCATAGCTTCATGTGAGCATAAGTATTGCAACGCTAGCGCCTTATTAGCGCTTACCATATCGACATATATCCAATGTGTCCGCCCCGACCCTGGCTCAGACTTCTCGAAACGCGACATATATATATATATCAGGGAGTAACCGGAATTCCGGTTCCGGCGAAAATCGTGTTCCGGTTCCGGCAAAGGGCAAAAACCATACCGGAACCGGAATTCCGGTTTAAAAACTTTGTTTGAAATTTTCCACGTTTTTTGCTTTATCCTGCAATCCAAACATATGTAATATATATTATACAATGATCAAGCTCCAATACAATCAAGCAAAAGAAAAGATTAACTAACCAATTTGCCGTGTAAAACGTAAGTAGGGCACATAATTTGAGCAGGAATTTTTCATAATAACCTGCAGGAGTTTGTTAAATCAAAGCCAGGTCAATGCTTGTAGCAGCTATTTTACACATCCAGAAGTCTGATGGATACGTTTGAATTAAACCGGCCCAACTCGGTAACAGAGTATGGCTTACGCAGAAGTACTTAGGGTATGCTTGGCTAACATAAATTGCGTCAGGCACCCGCCAGTGCGCTCGTAAACTTGATAAATCAGTATAAATTGAAGTAAACTAACGTTATCTGCAACGCAGCTAGAAACTGCTTTCTTGGCAATGAACTGTATTTATTGAAACTGTGCGAGCAGCATCACAGTGTGTCTCATTTATAGCATTCTGATTAGAAAGTTATCATCATTATGATCTAACCGACGGGCACTGTTTGTTCAACGCTAGCCTAAACAGTGTCTCTGACCACTGATCAGAAAATTACCTTCTATCTATTATTTTCTCTTAGAATCATATAAACCAATAATTTTAAGTTTCCTACAGAAGAACATACAACAAACGTATGTGTAGTAAAGGGAGGCGACTGGAGACAGAGCGAAAGTGTGTATTCTATGCTCCAAGCTTTGTAAGCATATTCGATTTGACGCAGTATATGCAATGGTGTATAGTGGAAGGCATTTTTGCTCTGGGTGTCCAAAAATCGACATATTTGATCGATAAGTAAACATTATTAGCTTCATCAGTCTCTTTAAAGTTTCAGAAAGGCAATAATACCATCGCAAAACAATAAGTTTAATGTAAAAGTTATTTTAATGCATTTTAAATCCACTATACCTTCATTTCTTCCATCATCTGTTTTACTATATATAAATTACGAAGACCAGGTTCCGGATCCGGTTTAAATGGACGGTTCCGGTAAATTTTGGTTCCGGTTATTCCCTGATATATATATATATATATATATATATATATATATATATATATATATATAAATATATATATATAGCTAATCAATAATACCATAATGAACACAAAGACAAAAATGTTTTGTTTTTATGTTATAGAAATAGCATTAAGTATGGTGGTGCACCTGTGGTTTAGTTTGTTAGGTATTTTGACAAATAGACAACTTTTTTTGCAAATGTCGCCATGCATGCAGATATACAAATGTCATAATACCGGAAGTTCGGTTACGCCAAGAATTAGCCGAAACGGGAATCTAAATTTTGCCGGAACGGGAACCGGAGTCCCGCTATTTCGAAAGTTGATGAATAAAGTAAGTTTTGTTGTGATGAATTCATCGACGCAGGATAATTTGGCATATCTGGTTTCTCAGATGGCGGGCCTAGCATTGTTGCGTGCCTCACTGGCAAAAAGCGCCACCCACAGCCCCCCCCCCCCGATTGGTCCCCCTTGCAAAACTTTGTCTCTTCAGAAATTTTAGCATCCCGGATAAAACACCCTAGTTGTCATAAAATCTAAACAATTTATGCAAAGCTCTATTTGTTTAAGTTAAAAGGTTGATTAATTTAAGCAAAAAATTTAATAGAGATGGGTTTGCCTCCTTTCTGAGGCTACTTTTAACATTTGTGGTTTTTTCGCTAAAAATCCCAATTTTGAGACGGGGGCCTTGCCTGTTGTGCCTGGGGCTCCCCAGTTCAGCCTCCTTGCGAAATCTGACTGGTTTTATTTCATAGTAAAAATAATAAATGCTGATGCGTTTATTGGTTTTTCGATTAAGGCTTCGGTTCTGGGTTTATAAGGTTTGAGGTATGGTGCCCCAATGGTCCCTCGACCCAAAATTTGAAAATTTGTTCTGACGTCTTGGGCGGCTGATAATTTTCACCAGGGGTTTTTCGGGGATATGAAACTCATTGATGGTGCTGGTTTTGCACTGTGACGTATGGTTCAATGGATACGGGGCTGCGACGCCCCCAAGGTTCGGGGTCAGAGAGCAAAATAAAGTTTTACCTCGTTTTAGTACCTTCACAAAAGCAAGGTTATTTTTACCTTAACTTCCGAATTTTTTCTCTGTTTGGATTTATTTCATAGTAAAATGACAAATGGCGACGCCTCTTTTTTTGTTTTTCGATTAAAGCTCCGGTTCTAGACTTATATACGGGGTTTGTGGGATGGTGCCCCCGTGGCTCCTCGACCTCGGGTATGGAGCCCTTAAGGTTCGGGGTCAGAGAGCGAAATATAGGTTTTTGTACCTCAATTTAGTACCCTTCACGGAAGCAAGGTTATTTTTATTAACTTTAGAGTTTTTTCTCTGCTTGGTTTTATTTCATAGTGAAATGATATATACCGATTCCTCTATTTTGTTTTTCGATTAAGGCTCCGGTCATGGGGTTTGAGGTGTGGCACCACCGTAGTTCTTCGATCCAAAATTCTAAAATTTGTTCTGACATTCTGTGGGGCTGAAAAGTTTTACTTGGGGGTTTTCTGGCATGGCAAACTCATTGCTGGTGTTCATTTTGCTCTGCGATCGATGGTTCTATGGGTACGGTGGTGTGGCGCCGCCATGGTTCATCTAACCCAAAATTCCTAATTTTACTATTATATATATACTTCCTGAGAGGCTGATAGCTTGCACTTGGGGGCTTTGGGGCATTGGAAACGTACTGCCGATGATAGTTTTGTTCTAACTTATGTGGTATTGTGTGATATCTACGTATACTATCGAGAGCTGATTGGCTGCCCAGGCAAAAAGCGTAGGCGTACCTATGCTTCACTGCTTTCTGCTATCTCGATAGTTACTAGTTAGTTAAGCGTGTTAGCCTATTTTTAGCATTTTAAAACAAAAATTGCTTATTTTTCAATGAATAATTAGCGTAAAACTCTTATCTTGGTGTATATATATATATACTACATCTTGCGGTGGTGATTGTGAATATGGTGTTTACTACTATTCGAGGAAGTTAAGGCATACTAATTAGTTAGTTAATTAGCTAATTACTACTAATTAATTATATATTCATTAGTTAATTTTTTGAAGATTTTCAAAGTACTCAGAAACGAAAAATAAATTGCACACGGGGGATTTCTACGTTGCTGATCACGAATATGACATTTCTGAAGCTCTGAAACTTGGCCGTATATGCTAATTAGTTATTTAATTATATAGCTAATTAGGTAATTTTATGCGAATTTTTTAAATCACTTCAAAATTGCTAATTGTTGCGCTCGGGGGTCTTCGATGCTGCTGATCATGAAAACGTGGCTTTTAAAGCTCTACGATTTTATCATGGGTGATAATTAGTTAATAATTAATTATCTAATTAGTTGATGTTACTAATTAGTTAATTTTTTAGCTAGCGAGCTTTTGTATTGTGTATTTGACATCAATATTGCTTAAAACGTGATACTTATTATAAATTGAATAAATATTTTAGTTGAAATACATGTATATATACAAATAAGATATCAAGTATATACTTTGCATGTTGCTCCACTCACATTTTGTAATTTATTACGTGTACTAGTTGTTATTTATATTGATGTTCTTATTAGCTTAAGCTACGCACAGCCGTCTTGATTTTCGAGTATGTAACTAGTATGTGTTCAGTTGAATTGAGTATATATTGAGTGAATCCTTTCTAGCTGTGTAACTGTGAAATATGACAATGTCCGTTATCGGGTTTTAAGGTTGACACAGATAACTCAACTTAAGCTGGTCGGAGTGATTCGTGCGATAGCTCATTTTAAAGCTTGAAATCTCTTTTTTGCCCATTAGTTTGCCCGATTCCAACATCTCCCGTCGAAAAAGCGGGCTAAAGGGGCTCGGCTCCTGCAGGAGCCCGAAAGATCTTCAGAGACATAAAAACCTCGTCAGTAAAAGTATGTTTTAACTCTGATCATTTTGTAGAGCAAATAAGCTTTTATATTACTGTATATAATGCTACTTGTGCGACTTCTTTAGGTTGTGGGGATTCGATCGAAAGGGGTTTGCATTTGATGCGCCCATGAGCCCCAAACTGCTCGGAAACTACAATATTTTAGTAACCACTCGAGATGACTGTTATTGATCTCGTTTTTGTACAGCAATTACTCCTCTGTATATCTCTAACCAAGATGTGCTGTGAATAATTATTTACAATGTAGGTTTGGCTATTTTCATAGAAATAAACAGGCGTATATAATTGTTTTTGATCTACTTTCTTTTCCTGTGTGCTCTAATGTTGTTTGCTTTGAGGAAGTTACTTTGTCAGAGAGAAGCATGCCTGTGCGCAAACGGTCTATCATTTCGCATTCTGAGTTCCACCAGTAAACCTCTGTCCCAACGAATATGCAAGATTCTAAGGTTCTAAATTTGTCGATTATGCGCTTCAGTAAAAGGAGTTGTTGTGATACTCATTTTACGATATATTTACTTAAACGTTTCGGGATTGCTAGAATTCCCAGAATTAAGTGCTCCATCATCTAGCATATGGGCAGTCGTCAAGCAAGACTTTACGCACTTATTTCAGGGTATATATTGCATTTACTGGCAGGAGTTGATTAACTCTTTTCAGTTTGTTTATATAAGATCTCATCGTCCGACAAAAATCGGTCATTTGACCGCTGGATAAAAAATTTTGCTGCTTATTTTTTAACTATATGCTATTTATAGTAAATTTACATCTAGTTTTATGCTGGTTTTATATTTATTTTCAGTTGACGGAGGTCAGCGTGCAGTAATTTTCGATCGGTTCGCTGGTGTTAAGCAACAAATCGTTGGCGAAGGAACACATTTTCTCATTCCGTGGGTGCAAAAACCGATAATCTATTCAATACGCTCAACTCCACGCAATGTGCCAGTCACCACTGGCAGCAAAGGTAACATTTTATTTCCTGCATCGACACGCCAAAATTTTATTGTGCCGTTAGCTTATCCGAGCGTGCTATTATTCAATTTCGTATCTTATTTTACCTGTGTTGCGGGAGGAATTTATTTTTGAAGCAGACCTAGTGTATTTTATAACTGAAAGGCTGTATGTCGCTATGCTGTATCTCCACCTATTCGGACATAATGATAAAAAGTATTCATGGGTTCATGATAATGCTCGTTGTAACTTATGAATTATTTAGTGGATGATTTTCGTATTGGTACTAAATATTTAATTTTGAATTGCATTTCAACACCTATAAGTGATACAGAAAATGGTTATAGTTATCGATATAGTATAATTGACAATACAGCAGTTTCATTGCCGTAGTCTAATTGAGATGTATATCGGCTGTATCTCGAATCGCCGTCGAAGCCAGCAAAATATCTCTTATCAATCTGTGTTGACACATTGAGATTGTTATCAGTCATTGGCATTGACATACTTGACAGGATGCTCAAGCTTGGTAACGTTCATGTTTGTAATGCCCGCGGTCTTGAAACAAGTGTCAAAATGTACTATCATGAGCTTGAGCCACGCTCCTTGAGACATTTGCATGCTGTGGATTAATTATGTTAGAGTGGATAAAATTTTGGAGATAGGGATACAAACTTTGAATACTAATAGTCCTCACAATCCGTTATAGTATACATACACGTCTGTCCTGTATGTGTACTTACTAGACTCTTATTTTGATGACAAAAAGTACAGATATATTAAAAAGTTTATTGTTGAAATCTGGGTGTATTGACTGAGATGAACAAAGCTAAGAATTCTAACTAGCCGTTACAGTGGTAAAATTTGACAATCTCCGTTATATATTGGGTTTTAGGGTTTTTAGGATTTTCATTTGAAAGCTTAATATCTCTGTTTGTGCTCTTTAGTTAGGCGCGACGCCCGATTCCAACTTGATCTCCCGCAAAACCTGGCCGACGAGGCTCGATTCTGGCCCCGAAGTAGCCAAAAAATCACGTTACTTATTATAACTCGACTGTAGATATCTGATTTAAATTGGTCTGATTTTGTAAAGCAAATAAGCTTATATAAGACTGTATATAATGCTTTGCAACTCGGTTTTCGTAGGATTTGGGTCAAAAGGGTTCTAAAATGGACCCATGATACCCACATTACACGTAAAGGTAATATCTCCCACCGCACGATGTATATAGATGTTTTGCTCTTATTTTGTAGAGCAATGCGTCGTATATTAGGTGCAGATAGTGTGCTGCTATTGTCATTTACGCTGCACCGTTAGGTCAAATTTTTTTTCGATGAGCCCATTCGACACAAAATATATCAAAATGTCTCCGCAATCGTCCGAGCTATGTAGGTTTTTGTTATATTTTGTAGAAAAACAATTTTCTATGTAACGGTAAATAATATTGTCGTTATTTACGCTGGAGGGCTGGTTCAAAACGGGTTTTTCAATGAGCCCATGGCACGCAGAATACACGAAAATTGTAACATATTTGAAACCGGTTGAGCTATATTTGTGCTTTTGATCTTATGCCTAGTAATTTATCCTCTGTGTACTGGCGTATTGCGAGTACAATAATCTGGTATGTCTTCTCAACTGTTCAAGCATTTCATTATTTCAGATCTGCAAACGGTTAGCATCACGTTACGAATCCTCTTCCGACCACTCCCTGAACAGTTGCCTAAAATTTACGCAAATATTGGTATTGACTACGACGAAAGGATTCTACCCTCAATCACTTACGAAGTTTTAAAAGCAGTTGTGGTAAGTATATGTGGTATATCTGCTAGAACATAATATTTTATCCTATAATTTGTGTACTACCGGCAAAGGTTGGTGGTCTAAGCTTCAGTTTGTTTTATAATTCTACACCTGAAGGTTTTGTACGTGGACCAAAACTAGATAATATAAGCTTTACGCGCCGAAGCGCGTCGATATAAACTTATCGCGTAGATTCGTTTAAAAACTAAAATCGACCTTAAACTCACATCCTGTGAAACCGAGTTCAAAAACCACTTTCTCCAAAGATCACATGCAAAGGCATCGCTATAATTAATTATGTCCTATGCAGGCTCGATCCACCAAATTCTGATTCTTTCCAAGAAACCACAATATAACTGAAATTTGTATGTAGAAAAGACAGAGTGGTTTAAATAAGAAAAACTTAAGGTGACTTGGGTATAAATATGTTCATGGCCTGCATCGGAATATGATCTTTCTTGCTTAATTTGGTTATATTTAAAGCTTTCTGTAGTTTAAGGTGAAACATCTAGCGACCTAGGAAAAATTCATCTAGTAAGGCAAGTTTTGCTAAATATGTCGTAGTTAGCGCAAAAATTTAATCATATACCCTGAAAGTTAAAAAAACTCGATACGTAGTTTTTAAAACGATACATTGTTCCATTGCAAAAATTTCTGAATCAAATAATATAGATGAAATACCACAAATTACCATTTTAGCTGAATTTAGATGTGTAGACCCGGTTTTGCTGCAAACTTCTTGTGCGGCGTTTGAACTACATTATTTCAGCCAAACACTGTGCCTCCGGCTTCTAATTGGTCTATAATGAGTCGCTGGCATACCCAATGGAACCCCCGTTGCACCCAAAATGCGCAATGTAATCCCCGTTGCACCCAAAATACCCAATGGAACCCCCGTTGCACCCAAAATACCCAAACTATTTTAGGCATGGCTTTTAGTGTAAACTTGCAAGTTGGAAGCGAACATTTTAGCAAAATCCCTCAATTTGTGCTTCCAGCTTGTAAATAGACGTACTCATGATCGTTTTTATATATTTTTGTTCTTGTTTGTAGTTTGGCACTAAAGCGATGATTATTTATCTCTATAAATCTACAACACAACGTTGCGGACTCTCTATCTCTAATTACAAAAAAATTATTGATGGGGTGCAGCATTCTGTAAACTGATGTTTGAGCTACTTTTTAGCAAATTCCCTCGATCTTGTGCTTCCAGCTTGTGAACGAACGTACTCATGTTCGTTTTTATATATTTTTATATGTGTTTGTAGTTTGGCACTAAAGCGAGGATTATTTATATGTATAAATATACAACACAACGGTGTGGACTATCTACCATTAATTACAAAAATCATTGATGGGATGCAGCTCTGTGTAAACTGATATTTATCGGCATTATACCATATACCATATACGGATATTATGATATAATATGGAAATGGTAAAATGTATGTGTTGTAGTTTTAGACAATGTAATATACAATTGTACATTTGCCGTTTCCACATTATATATTATTGCTGTAGGCGAAATTTGACGCCCATGAAATGATTACACAGCGAGAAACTGTAAGTGAGAAAGTTTCCGAAGAACTGACGGAACGCGCAGCTCAATTTGGTCTAGTTCTGGATGACATCGCTTTGGTGAGTGAAATAGTAATTTGCTATTAATTTTTGTTTTTTTTTCATTCATTCACCTTTTCATTTTTAGCTTCAGGATATTATAAATACAGATCGCCAATGCGGTTTAATTGCCACTGCGAGTTATTCGGATGGAGATCACAAATAGATGTCGCTGGTAATTTTTTTTATTTTTTGGTCATTCACTACCAATTTTATACATCGGTAAAACATTTTGAAATCAAACTTTCAGACGTCACAGCGCCATCTGTGAAGGATTTTTTATATTGCAACCAGAAAAAATTATAATTATTGTTTTATCAAATGCTCATTGTCAAGACTGTATCTTTCGTTGTCGACCAAAGCATCTCGTGGTTGCAAATGGATTACTGGATGGGGCGTATTTTAGCGGGCCGGTCGTGGACTGTTTTACATTTGGTCAAATAAAGGTCCATATGCCATCCCTTGCCGTGGATGTTCAGAGTTTTCAGTATGGATAGCCTTCAGGCGTTGTACTGGACCCAGTCTTATTCAGAAGATATTTAACATAGATGTATTTCTAGTTGCATGCTTTCTTGTATTATAATAAATTAAATCCTGTGCAACATGCAGTCGAACCTAAGAGACAAAATATTGTATCGATTATCTTTTATGCCTGACAAAATATCGATGCTTCATTCAATAAAGCTTTTCTAAGCGTCTATACAAGATCATATCCTGTGTTGATATTTTGTTTATATTTTTCATGCTTTGGACAACGTAATAGGCCTAATCGTGTGCGGGATTCATTGACTATGAGTTACCATAGCCCAATCTTTCCAGCATAGATAACTTGTATGCGCTATGGTAGACAAATTTCCACTACTGCTGTTTAAATCACATTATGCTATACCGGATATATGAACATGATTTTTTTTATTTTTATTGAATCATCTAAATTAATTTCGTAAGACAAACACTGACTTTGCTAATACATATGGAAACGCTGATTTTGCTCATAAATCCGTACATAAACATGTTTTTGATCGTAACATTTTTGTATGGGAGTATGTTAGCGTTAACAATAACGCAAAAATATACGGTGACCAATTTGTTAATAACACCAATAGTTTCAGTGAGCCAGTATCATTGAGTAGAGGGTTCTTATTGCGTATAAAACTGCTACTTTCGCATAGTTTGCGAAACAGGCGAAAGATTGCTATATTGCTTTCGTTTTAAGGACATAATTCCTGGTGCTCTCTGGTCCTCGATTATATGTATACCAAGTATTTACCTGTTCCTCTTGTAAAGCGGACTACATCAATAGTAGTCTTATTGACGCCTTGCAACGCGTATCTCAGAGCAATTAAAAGTGTCTGCACGAACAGGCCTGAAACTGAACATTGTGCAAACTCAGAATAGTTCAGGTGTCTTTAGGTGCGCAACATCTTGCAATGAACAGCGCAAAACCGGACAATTTTTGTGCAATTGTACAGATTAGCAATGAGGGCTAATTTTAGGATCAATTACTATAGATTCCGGAGAATATCGCCATGCGGCATAAGAATCCTAAACTAAAGGATATTGGTTCTTTGAAACCACTTTTGTTGTTTACAATTTTTTCGGCATATATTTCGTGTTATAAACAAGAGATGTTGCTTGCTTATTTTGTTACAATGAGGAAACTATTTCGTGTCCGCATCATTTCAGACTCATATGTCATTTGGACGCGAATTTACTGAAGCAGTCGAGTTGAAGCAAGTTGCACAACAGGAAGCGGAGCGTGCAAGGTATTTAGTAGAAAAGGTAAGTAATCCTATCATTGGTCATTTAAGGTTGAAATTCAATTCGTGCCATTAACGGAATATACCCAGAAGAGCTAGGATAATAAATGCTTTCTATTCATTGTTCTACATGACATGCTGAGCGTTGGTACGACTAACACGGTCTTACTTAAACTTTCGTAATTTCTACCTAGAAACATAAGCTATTTCAGTTAATTTTAATAAGTTTGTCAAAGTTGCAGAATTAGACATTGTTTTTATTCTAGCTTGCTGGATCCTACCGTGAATCGTTATCGATTTTTCATTGCAAGTTGTGTTTTGTGTGGATATATGCGTACATTACTTGCATTTGCGGATGAGCCAATGATCACAAGACGAGTTTACTTTGCTTTACTTTATGAGCGAATGTTCACACTGTTTAGGACGAAGATTTTAACTTTTGTTAGTTTGACAAATTTTTCTAATGTATCCATATTATTTCGTTGTTGCTGAACATTTTTGTATGATGGTTTTTTAGTCATTCTGTCTTCACATCGTGCACGATTATTAGGTCAAGCATTCACAACGGTGCAGAATAGAAATGAAATAAATGATGGGTATGTTGGACACAAAATATTTCGGACAAAAATTTGAGATCATTCAAGGTAACACAGAATGATGATGGCAGAGAAGGTTAAACGGGTAGCACTAATTTTTGACGGGTACCACAAATATGGCAAACGTAACTTTTAAAAGCGGAAGTGAAATGCATACTATGCCGCTGTCGATATATTAAGCGTAAGCTTTAGCCTATGTTAAGGATCTTATAAGACCCATATACTGACCCTAAATACGTGAGGCCACCACCCCTCGAACCCCCGCCCTAAGCTTTTCATTTCTAACGATATAACTTCCGGCCCCTAAAGGTGGCACGGCCGCAAATATTGTGAGCTTTTTGGTTTCTAGTTACTTAACCGTTTCATGTTCTGTAACGTATTATAATCAGTATGCGGTAATTAACCGTTTAAACATTATGTTAAGGCTGAGCACCAAAAGAATGCCGCTATTACAAGCGCGGAAGGAGACGCAGTTGCTGCCGACATGCTGTCGAAAGCATTCCAACACGCCGGCGAGGGCCTTGTGGAATTGCGTAAAATGGAAGCTGCTGAAGAAATAGCTGCTCAAATGGCTCGCACTCGGAATGTCGTCTATCTACCTGGCAATCAGTCGACTTTACTAAGTCTCCCGCAATGATGGAACGCTGAGACCAACTAGTCTTGCGTTATCGATCACATGAAATTTGTAATCTTATTAAATCTAGATTTTAACTACATAGCACTAATATTATTGTTACTATAACCTGTAAATTTTTTTAATAATTTGTTTTTCGCTAACAATTAAGAAATGTAAAATAAGAATAAGTTTGTTACTATGTGCCGTAAACGAGTTTTAATAATTATTACTAAATCCGACATGACATATCACGAAACACTCTCGTATAATAAGTTAGTTTGTCTTATATCCTAGTAATAATAACGTGGACTATAATGGCTTATTTAGGTTTGGTTGTTCTGGCATGTATGTAAATGTTTATACAAAGTGGAACACGTAGATGAAGAAAATTCAAATCAGCTTGCATTCAGAAAAGTTTTGAATGCGTTACAATAACAACTCAATCTTTTGCCCGGTTCCTTAGTAAAGAATATTTTGGGATTTTGAAATTTAGTCAATATACCTCTCTTAAATCATAAGACCAAATATATTCTCGTTTTTGGTTCGTCATTATGTTCTTTCTAATATTAAAAATTATTTTTATACTTAATAGAGCCTGGTTTGACTTCCCATCAGAAGAGTGGAGCTCTGCATGGTTGATGAAAAGTCGGGTTGCTGGTTCTATCACATATTTATGATTGTAATAATATAGATATACAATGGTTTATATGAATAACATCCAAATGCGCAAGAAATTTTGATAGCAGGCATCGTTTACTAAAGATAAAGCACCTTAATGTCCACTAAATAGCTGATGAATATGTATTGTCGAAAATAAGATTTGAATATTGATTGGTGTTTATCATGGTATTGTTTTCAGATTATTATTTAATTATTGTTCCCACTTTAGCCACTATTGGTGTGCGGTATAGTCGAATCTTCTCCATGATTTAGTGACATTGAAAAACGTGCATGCTGCAGACATCTTTCATTCAGTTGGGTGGATCGTATAATATTTGTTGATCCTGTTACATTTTCGTGAACCTCTTGGTTTAGTCCAAGCTTGCATTAAAATTTATTATTATTGTTATGTTTATATTACTTCGGTAAAATTAAATTTTCTACTCATTTATTTTTCGAGCGTGGTAGCTATGTAATGCAATTGTTATATCGGAAATCGCTGCAATTTTATCTTTGGAACAGTCAACTGACTTACAATTCAAAGGTATCTCCAGTCATTTCCGAAAGGGTGCGCAATTGATTTGTACGTCCATTGCGAAAAAATATTTTAATTGCACGTGAGCGGTAAGCTTAAAAACCTGGAAGAATTAGAAACTGATACGTTTGTACCAGGACTATAGAATAGCGTTGAATCATGGCAATTTATCAGGCTGGATTTTTTAAACGGGCAATGCTCTGATGTGGTGCTCAGAAAATGAGTGACGTTTAGAATTACTATTAAAAAGCGCTCAAACCATGACAGTTTCCTCAAGCTGATTTTTCAAAACAGTAGTCTAGAGTTAGTGCTTTAAAGTAATGAAATCTAGAATTTGCTTTATGATTTCCGTTCATAATAAACGTGTGGTTTTAGTTTTACTCTATGAAGATGAAAAGCTGGTGCTATCGATACTTTGATTCTGTAGTTTAGTGAGATACGGCGAAATTTCGAGCTAGGCGAATTAAACACTGTTCTTTTCTCCGCCTCGCGTGATATATGAAGTCGCACGTGATATTCAAACAGCAAAGCAGAGTTAAGCCGACAATCATGTATGAAGAGCAGAGTCGAACCTAAGATCTGTCTGTGAGAGGTTAGCAGAACCTAGTGTACCTGGGAAAGCTCAGTTCTTAAAACAACTATAACCAATGAATTGTATAACCCAGCGACAAAAACTTCCGAACCTGACTCGCCTCAGCAGACAAAATCTATGAGAACAGCTATATACGGTTCGCTACATATTCTTTGCATTAGAGTTAACAGATTTGGCCTAAGCTCGGCCTACTATGGGGAGAACAAAGCTCAGCCTGATTTTCCTCAAGAAGAGCAAAACCGAGCTATAATAATTTATGTTTCCCACCTCTAGTGCTCAAAATACGCAGAAATGTATTTCGTTTTTGGACGCATTCAGGAAGAGCCGTATTTTATGACAGAACCGCAGTTTCCAATCCATGTCAGGTTTGTGCAAAGCCGGATTTATGAGAAACTGGTCGACGTAGTGAACAATATAAAAGTCAATAAATCGACGGCATTTGCCTTTTGAAATGAGACTGAATATTTTAACACCTTGCAGACATCTTTACTGACAGTATCATACCTTATCCAGTATCCTCGGAATAATTTAAAATTAACCACCTTGAAGAGCCGACTTGATCCTGATCCGCTGTTGGGAGAGCAGTGCCGAGTCCGATGTTCAAGATGAGCACATCTGAGCTTGGAAATCTGCCTTTTTCTAATCTGTAGCTATGGTGCATAATATGTAGAGAGGTGTTCAGTTTTTGATCCAACGCCTTTAGAAGAATTGTATCTTATAATATCAGAATCACAGTTTTCAGCTCGTATCCAGTTCGTACGTAGCCGGATTTATGAAAAAGTGGCTCAGGTGTCGAACAAATTCAAAAAAGCAAATAAATGGACGGGGTTTGACACTTGAAGTGCGTCTGAACATTTTAATACTTTCTAGACTTATTCCTGCCGTCATGATAACTATGGCCTCAGTATCTATATTATGGTGACTATAGTTTCTTTGCCGAAAAGCATGCCTGTCGTGTGCCCAGTCTTTTAAACGCCGCATCAGGAAATAGTTTAGAAATTCGCTACTGAAGAGATGTGTTTTTGCATATGTATATATTTGCTGCAGTGGTAAATTGTCTGTTCGAACGAACGGTTGGTTGCTGTTGGTGTAAAACAGATAAACTGATCTTGACAATAATCTTGTAAAAGCACCTCTGAATAGGTGCTGTAGTTTCAGAAACTACCAGATAACTACTTTACTCCTTTGTTAGACTGACGACATTGAATCAATGTTACGAAATGTAAGACAACAAATGCAAAAAATCGCACATATTCTTTACCAGTAGTACAAGGTTCAATGTGTCAAAATTAAACACAATTACTGCGTATTTGCAATATTCTTTGAAATTTGAAATAAGAATTGTGGGCAGCGAATAAAATACAGCAGGAATCACACTCTTTCGTTCTTAAATTGGCACATTTATCAGCGCTTGCTTTGTTATGCGTCGTACTAGCCGAGTTTGTCGTGCAGCGTGCGTTTGCCCATGCATTGTTCGCTCACTTCATAAAGGTTCCTCAAGGAACCGGCCAACAGGTCCCAAATAGCGTAGTGGTTCTCGTTCGGGGCTTGCCCCATACCGATCCAGGCTCAGTCCGCCGCATGCGCAAACGTATGCTAAAGTCTGTGCGAAACACAAATTAGTTTAAGAAGGGAAGGGATAATTGCTTGCGGCTAGTGGACAATATAAATGAATGCATACATTTTCTTCACTGTATACGCGACGAAAGATCATATCTATGCCCAGCTTGATTACGGTTCTATATATAGATCATATCACATATTTATGTATTACATATATCACATATCACTTATTTATTCGGCGTTCACGTTATAATGTCCCCAGCGTTTGGAACCTATGTAGACCACACAGTGTCAGGCACACTGTTGACAACATGGTGTCATAGACACACCCATGTTTTTTATAAAATTTTTCAAGGGTAGCTAGCTAGAGTAATCCTACTTCTCAACAGTGTCAAGCACGCGTCGTCTCCTTGCAGTTTTATTGAAAGTGTGAGGCACTTTCTTATGGCCTAGATACAAATATCAAGAATGTAAAAAACTACACAGCATAGTTGACTAATAAACCGCATTATCTACAGACGGTGTCCGTTACAGTTAACTCGCGCCAAATTGCTAGCTAAATAACTAGGGGTGTGTACAACACTGTAAAGAAAAATGTAGTTGCTAAGGGTGTGTCGTACACGCTCGGCAATTGATTTACAGTATGGGTGTCACCCTCACTCTCTATACGGTAGCGTCGCGACTAAAGTGGGACAGAAGTTTCAAACAGCGGGGCCATTATAACGCGAACGCCTCGTTTTATGCTAAAATGGTAGCCTAATCTAAAGGTCCTTATATGAGACATACTAAGCCTAAGTCGGGAGCTGCCACTCCCAGCTCTGAGATGTTATTTTTTCTAACGTTATAACGTAACGCCCTTCAGGGTTACTTGGACCCATATTTATATATTATATCAGGAAAAAATAAAATATTTGTATCGATAGTGTAATAGTTGTCCGTATACCTGAATTCTCCACAGAATTGTAGTGTAGAGCATTCACATGATGAGTGATGCCGTAGAACCCTTGATTACTTAATCGTGACAGATTTTACTAGAGATTTTCGTTTCTGTGTTTCAAGCACCGTGAGACGGCGCCTCCATCGTTGGAAATAGTACAAAAAATAAATATTCGTCGCTAACTTTCAGAACGATCTGTTTAATGTGTTTGTATTTCGCCAATGGGTGCCGCTGTTGCATTACACTTTGTGACATTACAGCGCTTTGGCAGGGGCACAGCTTTTGAATTTACTGAGCCGGAAGTTCTTATGCTTACTGCTTTGTCTCCGGTTTGTGACTGAAGATGGTAAAACTTGGTAACCGAAGCATCGTAGTGTTCCTCATCGTGTTCCTCATGTATTTGTAGAGGTCTTAATATTTTGTGTCAGTGTTCCTATAGTACAATTATGCAATTTTTCTTAATATCAACTCCCCTTTTGCAACTGGAAAGTACTCGTTATCTGAACTTCATAAATTTTTGAGAAAAGTGGCATTCTTGGTTGTCAAATGAATTGATAAATTCCAGACTTTATCTTGTCGTTTGTGATAGTTTAACGATTAATTTCGAGATCATAAATATTTAATTGTGGTATAACTGTCAAAAATGACTTTGGTTACGGTAATATAGTTTATCGGTTTTCGATTCTCAAAATTCAGTTGTGTACACGGGTTGATTTGTTGTGTTTCTCTTTCGGAGCCATATCCAGTGATCGGGCGTGGTCGACTCCTGAATAAACGAAATTTATATACTAATTTTGGTCTTTGTATCAAAAAAGTTTAGTTAATGCCCTACTGGGTTGAGTAGAGGAACCAGCCGGTATTTGAGCGTAGTCGACTCCTGAGTAAACGAAATTTATATGCTAATTTTGGTCTTTGTATCAAAAAAGTTTAGTTAATGCCCTACTGGGTTGAGTAGAGGAACCAGCCGGTATTTGAGCGTAGTCGACTCCTGAGTAAACGAAATTTATATGCTAATTTTGGTCTTTGTATCAAAAAAGCTTAGTTAATGCCCTACTGGGTTGAGTAATGGAACCAGCCGGTATTTGAGCGTAGTCAACTCCTGAGTAAACGAAATTTATATGCTAATTTTGGTCTTTGTATCAAAAAAGCTTAGTTAATGCCATGCTGGGTTGAATCGAGGAATCAGCCGGTATTTGAGCGTAGTCAACTCCTGAGTAAGCGAAATTTATATGCTAATTTTGGTCTTTGTATCAAAAAAGCTTAGTTAATGCCTGCTGGGTTGAATCGAGGAATCAGCCGGTATTTGAATTCTCCAAAGTGGTGACCACTTTAGTTTAAGTGTAAACTGCGTTATTTTATTTTCACTGGACAGTGCTTTCGAGGGACGTCGATTTTAGTAGTTCCTAGCTTGCTGGTAGTACTTATTCATGTTCACATGTGTGTAGTACGTGCAGATTGTTATGTAGTTTATTTTTCCTTGGTATGTTATAATCAACTTATTTAGTTTGTGAATAAATTGCGTGATGGTTCGGCCTTGTAAACACACGAACTAAAGAAGTCCACACATATCTTCTCTACCTTGAGGACAGTTAGCCGCCTTGCTTCGGAGTTACGGCTAGCAGGCAACTAGAAAACAAACTTAAAATCTTCTTCGGACTTGTTGTACATGCTCTGCCTCTTTCTTACTGTTGGGCTAAGTCCGGCGCCTGCTCATTCGCAAGCAACGCATTCATCCATTCGCATAACTAGGGCTAAGACCTGACGAAGCTTATCTGAGTTAGATAATATTTTACCTTCAAGTAGTTCAACATTAGATACTTTTAGTTGGCAGTTCGAAAAACATTACCATTGTTGCAACACCAAAGTGTCGAAATTTCGATTCAGAACAAAAGTTTGGAAAATTTTGTTGCGTCAAGTTACTGACCGGCTGGTCCAGAGATGTGGTGCATTAACGTCCTGGGGGATCCACCCTCAAACGGGGCGAAAATTCTGCCTCCTAAAGCTTCTTCGGCTGATCAGAATAGGGCCTTTAATACGAACAAGTCTGTAGTTTGTTTTCTCTCCACGTTATCCAAATCAGCATTGAGCGTTGTTCGGCGTTGTCGCAAGTTACACAGCGGTCGACAACACACTGTTGGGTTCTTTCTCACCGGCTATGGCCCACAGGTTAGCGTACTAGGTGCAAGCACAACCCTATAACAGCGATTCACACTCGAGTGGGATCGGTTCACATTGAAAATATTGTGCGTAAGGTGTAAGCCATTTTCGACCGGGTCGAATGGTAAACCACGTTAGAAGGTACCAAACCATATCACGTGCGTAAGCTAGCGGACCCTATCCAGTTGAACACTAGGGTTTTAAGTATTCGTCCCAATTTTTTACCAAAGTTACGTAGGGGACAATAATTATGATTTAGGGCAAACAGTCATTCAGTGTTTGAACGGCAATTTTTTTCAAAAGCCCATCAAACTACGTATAGGTATACTCCTAATATAATGAAGTTTTATCGCAACTGACATTAATATATTTCAAAGCACTGTACAAACAGAAAATATCAAATTCAATGTTGTAAAATAATTATCACCGCGAAACAAAACATATAATTTTTAACTTCTGCTCTGTAGTCAGAAAGAAGTCACTTACTGTTCACATTAGTTACCAACTTTTGCCATATGTTTTCCCCATATCGTTGTGAACATACGGTAAGCTCAATAGCAATCACGATAAGCTATTATAGCGTAAACTCATTTTAGTCCGTTACTATCATACCTTGGCCAATGTCGTCAATTTCAGGCATAAAATTCTGCCTTTATATTTCCTTATCTGGTTGTGCTACGACGGTTTATTTCTCGAATTACAGATTGTTTTTAATTTTTCGACAAGTGGATTTCATAGTTTTCTGTTTTTGGTTTAGTTTTTAAGAAAAATAAAAGATTTACTAATCATTGTTTCTTCATTTTTTCTGTTTTATCGAAAATAACGTTCTCCATTGATTAACATGTCTACAGTAAAACATATTGTGCAGTGAAGTATCCAGCATCGATATACTAAGCCTGAGCCTTAGCGTAAACTGAGGTGATTGTACAAAGTTCTATGCTATGCCAAGGCTAAATCAGGTGCTGCCACCATCGAACATCTCGTCTTAATGCGGTGTCCACGTTATAATACCCCCGTTGTTTGGAACTTTTATAGCTTTGTAGTCGTGACCCCACCCTATAGACAGACAGCGTAATAAGCATACCGTACGTAAATATAGACGTAAATCAATTCCTGAAGGTATACAACGCACTGTTAGATGCTACATTTTTGTTTACGGTGTCGCACACACCCTTAGTTACCATTTTTGCACATTAACAGTAACGCGCACTGTCTGTAGCTAATGCGGTGTTTATTTGATTGTGGTGTTAGTTTTTTGAAAAATAATGCGAATAAATTTGAAGCTAATGCGGTGTTTTAAATTTTGATGTTTGTATCTGTAGAAAATATGCACGTTGACAATATGGTATGCCGAATATCATCAACGTAATTACGATGAAGACAGCGTTCTTGACACCATCGAAAAATGATAACACCCCTATCTAACTACCATTGAAAATTTTTTATGAAAATCATGGTGTGTCTAAGGCACACCGTTGTCAGTGGTGTACCTGACACTGCTTGGGGTACATAGGTTCCAAGCGATGGGGACATTACAACGTGAACGCCGCATAAGCTGTTTTAAGAATAGTATGTTCTATTATTTATATTATCTGCGCAACATGCCATATTGTAAGCGTGTTAAGTAAAGCAGTGCCGAATATAATAGGCCATATAGTTAGCCAAAACCATGGGTTCTATAAGGATAATGGATCGACGCTGAGGTTGCGCTGATCATGTGGACTTAAGTTTAGCATTTCCGGGAAACCCAAAGTTTTTATATACATAGTACAGGAACATAAAATGACTGTAATTCATAATAAAATAAGAGCCACGTCACGACAGACAGAGGTATTGTAAGACTTCCCAAATCATTTATCTATACTCACCTTACTTTGTCACTGCTTTGGTGTTACCATCAGTGAGTGCTTCCTCAAATATCGGCTTGTGTATTACCATCAGCGGTACCTTAAATATCACTGGTTTTCAATTTATCGCGGTTATCGTGTAATTTCTACTTACGTACTTAATGTCGTCAATGTTTAGGTCATCACATTTCAGCTCTAGGACAAGTATATATACTACGGATATAACTATATAGGTGCATAGATCCTTTAATGGGTTAGGTATCGGTTTTAGTATGCTAATAACAACATTGACTATATTTAATTTCAGCATGTAAAGGTAGATACATTGCTTCAATTCTTAAGAGACAGAAAGGTGGTGTTCCTCGAAAATAGACGTTTTAGTTTTGTAAAATAAGCAAAATTACTCTTAAATTTGAGACGCAGAAAAAGGGAAAACTGAAATAGAGAAAAGCAATGATTGGAACAGGGTGAGAATCAAACCGGAGCACCCAAAATTAAAATGGTAGAACATGTCTTAAATAGTATTTTAATCATTTAGCAAACACATTGTAGCAATGAATAAAAACCTAATTTCCAACACCCGAAAACCTTTTGAAAACTCATCTAGTGTTTGCTGTCGGTTGTACACCAGTTTCACAAGAAACATGCTTGGGGGATCGAGTTGCGTAGAGTAGGCGAAGTCCATCACTTCGAACCGTTTGGTGGTGATAGACGACAGCGGTTGTGACATCGCGCATGGACTCTGTACTATCCGATCCAAATATTCAGAATACGATCCGTTTTCTGTTGGAAATACTGTCGCAATGCAGTTGAACTTAGACACGTTGCATATTAAGTCCATTACCGCATTTTTATACACACGTATTGTTTTTGTAGCCTTAATTAGTGGATCGCCATAATGGCCTATATCGACAACCTCACAGTTTCCAAGAGCCATAATATTAGTAATGTTTTATAAATGAGTATAAATTTGATAATTTATATTGCTTTACTAGACAATATATACGAAAAATTTTGGCTAAAACAATAGAGGAAGATTGGAAAAAATGTAGAAATTGGGGAACATTGACAAAAATCTGAGTAAAATTGAAAATTGGAAAAATTCGAGGCGATTGACAAAATCTAGGAAAATTGGAAAAAATTGAGAAAAATTTTGTGTATCAAAAGCAATTCGAAATTTTATCGCACCTGACGACCCCTTGCCCTGGCGACTGGCTGATCGTCCCCTTAGAAAGGCCGAAGCAGACTCATCGAAACGCCCGTTATGCCCCTGCAGCTTCAAGCGACTTGAGAGTATGGTGATTGTCGGATCGACGCAGAGCAGCAGACTTTAGTTTTCGCTTTGTCCACGATCGTAGCTACGCGGTAGCATCCACTGTTATCGCTGTTCAACCTTTGTCATGCAGTTGTTTCTTATAGCCAGCAGATGGAGTCCATAATTGCGTATTTGAAACCCCGTCGTATGCTACAACCATCATAGGCCACATCGTATAACCGAACGTGTGCGCGCTCGACAAAAGCAAATAATCCATTACCGCAGAATTTTAGGAACGATGTCGGGACGTAAACGTTTACCCTAGAGCAGTGTCCTTATTTGCTGAACTTTAAGGTCCGCCCACCTAGGATAACCGGGAAATTTCGCTCAGACAACTGAGTTGTCTGTGAATTCTTCGCGAGATGTCCTTAAGATTCGTCGCTTTCGCCGAGTATTTCATATCGTAACCAGGCAAATGAGGCTTCATAGCAGCGTTGTCGATGAGAATAGTTTTCGGTTCATTCTAATTAGTTTGTACTGTCCATTATAACGAAGCTCGAGGCTGATTCTCATCTTTTCGTTGCGAACCCAAACGAGCTTTGCCGTTGACAATTCGTGCGGAATATGCGTCTTTGAATGTGAGCGTTTTCGATCACGCGGTGTCATGGCATCGACCATGTTTTGCAAATCGTGGACAAATTGAGCGAATGCTCTTGCTCGTGGCTGTTTAGTGTAGTCGATCTAGGATCCTAGAAGTGGAATGTGACTACCTAACATGAGCCGTGTCGTTGAGAATCCTGAGTTGTTGACGGCATATCGAATACTGAGAAGAACGAACCACAGAATTCGAACCTATATTCGCGGCGCAGGCAGCGTACGTGTAGGGCATTCATCAGTGCACAGTGAAAACACTATATAGCGCCGCCGTTAGTCTGCGGATGATGTGCTGTTTTACGCTTTTGTTTGATAGCTAATTAAGTCATCCATAGTGCGCGAGTCCACTTTGGGTACCTATAGCAAGGTTATTCTTTTGTTAAAATCACGAATTGATTCGCGCAGAAATTTGCGTTCACATTTTTTCCATTTGTATTCGCATTTTAATGAACGCGAACATAGATTCTGTGAAGGAATGGAATTATCGTTCGCGCACGTTTATCCGACGCGAGAACGACGCTGTATCGCAAATAGTGTACGCGTACATAAGGGAAAATCGCTATTTTTGACGTTCACCGCTGTTTGCGATCGTTAACTGACTTAACAAAGGAACAACCAAGGAGTATGCACCTAAAGTAGACTCACACATAAGACTGATTTGAATTGTGCTCCGCGGTCGGCGACGTTGACTTTGGAAACTCCAAGGCGCGATATCTGTACGTGAAATGTGATTTGGCAACCGTAGGCGCTGAAATGTCGCTAACGGCAATCGAGAATACCGGTCGGTCATTGTGACGACACATCGCTTGCCATAGCCTGGCACTAGCAGACCAACAATATCTATGCGCATGTGAATCGTGTGAATCAGTTGTTTCGTGATATCGGCTTGATTTGTGTCTTGTATGGCGGCTGATTTTAACAGCTTGGCAATCCTCGCAAGTTCTTGCCATACGGTAAAAGTTCTTTCTTTTAAACGGATCTGTATGTGTAAACGCCCTTAAAATTTCTGATACACTACCAGCCATAGCGCTGGCTAATCATAGTCAACAACGGCCTGTAGCTTGCATGCGAGAGGTTGCGCAACGAAGCAGATACGCATCACATACAATTGTCTACAAGAATAGTCGATTCGTTTTATCGCACAAAGCCGGCCTGCCGTTGATAGACGATTGCTGGATCCACAGGTATATTGAGTTTTAGAATGATTGCAGAAGATGATCGTGTAGTTGATCATCTGCTATTTCATCGGCCATTGAGGTCGCTTGAACGACAGTAACTGTTCGAAAAGCAGTGTGTGACAATATTTTCGGCAGATGCGACGTGAATCGTTCAAATGTCGAATCTGTAGATGTACGATAGACATCTGTATTTTTAATGGCTTAGATTCTTTGTTGAAGCAACTGACGATCGGGTATATAGCGCGATTGGATAACCAATAATTGATATGTGTTGAGGCAGGGAATTTTCATCAGCTGCAGTTCCTAATTGAAAGTGGACTTATTTCGTCTGCAGCCTCTGCACTTTCGGGAAAATAAAGCGATTGGAGGAATCTGACAGTTAAAATTCTCGTACAAAATGATACCAGCGGATTGGCTAGATGCGTCCGTCGTTAACAATCTGAGCACCATGTTGCGGATAAGCGAGCATCGGACGCTTACGATCTTCTGATTCAAGACACGGAAAGAAGCTTCGGCGTATTGGGCTATACGATCATTGCTGTTTCTGCTCCATTCAAGTATTTGTTTGATCACGCAATTGTTGTCAAACGGGTGCTCGGTGCGACCATTCGGTAATAGAATTTGATGAATCTGTGATAAAACCCCGTGCGTCGTCAAATTGTTGTTACTCACAGAGTTTTGTTTGCTGCCAATCGATTACTTCGACAATACGTGCAATGAGCATATTCCATTTGTTAAAATCTCGATGACAATAATTTCGACTATCCGCTTAAAAAATGCGAATTTGCCGCTTTTGAACTTGAGTTTAAATTCATCCAGACACACGATCGAGCGGTTGAGACGATCGCAATGTTTGTCATTGGCAGTACGAGAATATCGGCGATGCACGTTTAGATGAATGGTACTTCGGGAAATTCCTGACCCATCAGGCGCGGGAATGTCTGTGATGCGTTCGGCTGACAAAATTACATGCGTTGGTAGAGGGGCATGCCGAATGGTGTTGTACTTGAGCCCACTTTCAGTGCGTAAACTTAGGTTGTTCTTTTGTCAAGTAAATTCAGGATCGTAAACGCGATGAATGTACGCGAACAAAGATTTTCCCCTGATGTGCGTAAACAAGGATATGTAATATAGCATCATGTAGGCACTGTTCGCGGTCGCTATTTTGAGTTTTACCATCCCATTTTTCTCTCCCCGTACATGTGAAAACGGGATTACTAATACTACTTTTTGTTCGCGAATATCAAATATGTTCGGGAACAGAATTTTGTGGGATTTGTATTTCCAAGGGGCTTGTTCACGAACAGTAATTGATAAATAATATGACCGTCCCGTTTATGACGTCACAGTTACATTAAATTTGTTCTCGAACAGAGGCAAATTGTGTTTAAACGATGTTAAATGTTACGGAATTGTCATAACCCGAATGAAAACCTTTGGCGGTGGTCATCGCAAGGTCTAATCCAGCCTTTCGATTTTTTGGTTACATCAATTGGCATTATCATGTTGAACAAAACTAGTGGATTTGAGATAGCTATAGATAGAGATTGAGATAGATACCTTAGTTGCATACGTTTGAATAACCTATGCGGCTTTGCAAAGGAGGACGGCACCCTTTGCGATGTGATGTTGAATCGGTTGCGTGGGTGGAGCGTCGGTTGGTGGTTCCTCGAAAGCGGACTTGAATCGAATCATCAACTTCTCGATGAAGGATCTCGAGTCATTGGACAATATTGTGCGATAATTTATCGCCAAAATGGCGCTGCTGGCCATGGTTGTCTTTAAACCAGTCGTTGGAAAAAACATCTGGTTGAAGAGTTTTGTCACCACAGTTGATTGACAGCCTGCGCGGTAGTACGAAATCGTGCTCTAATGTCGGTTAAGCGAATGCGATCGCAAAGCTGTTGTTCAGGTAAGAGTTGTCACAGTTTGCGTTCATCGTTTGCTGTGCAGAAATCTAAGGTTTTGCGCGTGACTTGGTCGCATCTCTCGTTGAAATTAGCACCGATTTCAAGAATAACATGAGTCGGCTGTGTGCGAAGGAAGCTATGGAACTTCTACTGATTCCGTCGTGTCACCCAAATTTGGCTCTATTTGTACGAAACAGACAGCGACATCGTCGAAGAAATCGGGTAATTTGATCGAATTGACATCATGCGTGGAAAGTTTGTTGCTTGTTATAAGTTTGTATTCGTTCACGAGAAACTGTATAATAGCGTTGGCGGTTTTACGGTTTTTGGCATCGACAAATGCGACGATGTCGGCTTTCTTGCTTGGTTGCTTGGTCATCGCTGCTGAGACACTGTAAGATCTCGACCATTTCCTACCTTCGAGTTTGCGCAGGTTCACAATTAGCCCGAGCTGCAAAACGTGCAACGACAATGCATGGCGTTGGCAGTTGAAGAATAACGACCAGTCGGAACCGCCAATTGATGCTTCACTCGACCGAACACTTTGACGTATCAAAGTTCAGGGTTCCCAGCTTCGTTGCCATACTATACGAAAAAAATTATCGGTTGTATCGTTAATGCTGTATGCATTTGAATCGTCGTACTTGAAAACCAAAGCATGCACTTGATCACAAGAAACAGGATGGCACGAAAACTTCGCTAATCGCTCGTTCGAATGGTTTTCTGGAACAGATGGACCACAGAGATGGTTAAAATTAAAGTCGCTTTGATTTGATATGCAAGACCTAATCGGTTTTGGTTCTGCTGATGCAAAATGAATTTTAAAATTTGCGAATTGTATTTTAAAATGGCTTACGCAGGCAAAAGTTATCTTACAAGGAAGAGTTTGGCCCAAATTAACTTAATAACAAAATTTCATTTTAAATCGGGTGTCATAGTTTGTCACAGTTACATAAATATTGATATGTGCAACCGGGGTTTCTATGAAAAGTATACCTTGAAGGTAGTTATGTGCTGCCTGGAGGTGTTGTGATTGTTGTGCAATTACAATTTATATCACGCGGCATATCAATAATTTAATGGAAATGAGCGCAAAATAATAATTTGAAATTCCACCATAATACAAACAGAAGAAGGTCTAATATTAAACTATATTTCTCATGTTTAAAACGCTTTAAAACAAACACTGTTTCATTTAAATATCAAAACAGTTGTGATCAATTAATATAATTCGTAGCTGATATTGCAACAAAATAAACATAAAAATGCTCTCGTGTTCTCTTTATATCTCTTAAAAACCTTTAAAACAAACAATGTATCATTTAAATATCAGAACAGTTGTGATCAAGTGAAGTGATTTATCTTTTATGTTTCAGCAAAATAAACATGAACAGGCTCTCATGTTCTTTCTATATTCATGACCAGCTGCTATCTTATTCCACGGACATTACACATGAAAGAAGAGCATTGGTTACAATATTGTTTCTACGCTTCCTATACAGTTGCCGCAAAACTATCTCCTTGTGCGGACTGTTCACCTGTATTTCTATTAACGTACACTGCAGCATAATTATGATAGGTCGTTCCAAGAAAAGATTGGGATGTATATTTTGTAGCTACTTTGTTCTTAGTGCGATAAAGATATGGGCGCTGTTTATGATCATTATCAAGTATATGTCCGTATACGTAACCTGAGCGAATAAACTTAAGGTATCATAGATATTGTAGCTGAATTAATGTTATTGGAACAAGAAAGATAAACGCAAAATCAAATGCTGAATAAGGGCTTCTTGACGCCTGGCGATGTTATAACAAAGCTATATATAGTTAGATAGATACACAGATAGATATATAAAAATATTACTTTACATATGAATAGCAAAGAAAAAATACTTTTGCCGAATCAGTTAGAAAATAATAAGAGTGGTTTCAAAGCTGTACCGTCATTCAGCTTTGTACTTTTGAAACGGATGGATGCCAAAAACTTTGCTTTTGGTCCTCACTTTCAGTTTTATATTGTTGTAAACATAGCTTCCTCATGTTGGTTCAGTTTTCCATTAATTGAAAAAACGTTTTGATTGCACTGTCAATCAGTCTTAAACGAAAACCATTCTTTAGGAGTGATAAGAAACTGTAATCTTTGTTCCTTACTTCTAACAAACTGTATTTCTAGTTATACAAAAATTATGAGGGAAGGGTGTTGGCTGAACAAAATTAAAGATGGGACGGGTGTTGGCAGGTCCGTCTCCTTACCTCCTAAGGACCTCCGCCCCACGACCTGCCCTCGCCGACGGTCTGTCCCCTTACTCCGATGGGTATTCGACACCTATGACAATGATCGTGTACCACTGAGGACTATACTGTCACGTAACAGTTCAGCTGTGCATTCCCAAGATCAGTTCCTAGATGCAATCATGTCTACCCCCTCACCCCTGAAGACCTCCGCCCCAAGACGTCTCCCGCGACAGTCTGCTCCCTAATCCGACGAGTATACGATACCTAAGACAACGATAATGTAAAACTGATAACCATGCTGTCACGTAAAAAATTCAGCTTTGCATTCCCATCCTCAGACCAATCATGCAACCGATCGCCAAAAAATGTTACGCGGTCACTACGTGGTTCGAATTTGCAAGCAATGTTTTAAAATCAGACTTCAAAAACTAATTTCGGTCGTTTCGATGTAAGCGGTATGATTACCAATGTACCTTTAGAGGAAACTTTAAAATTTATCTGAAAATTAACGAATAATAGTGAAATAACGTCACCGATTCCAAAAGATATTCTGTTGGCGGCCATACTCCTTTACGTGCGAATCATCCAGTTCCTATTCAACGGTGGGTCATACCTGAAATCAGATTTTGAAAATCCATTTCGCCCAGTTTCGATGTAAGCGGTATATTTACCAATGTGTCCTTAGAGGAAACTTTAAAATTTATCTGAAAATTAACGAATAATAGTGAAATAACGTCACCGATTCCAAAAGATATTCTGTTGGCGGCCATACTCCTTTACGTGCGAATCATCCAATTCCTATTCAACGGTGGGTCATACCTGAAAAATTGATGGTGTCGCAATGGTATCGTCCATGGGCCCAGCAACGGCTAACATCTTTATTTGTAAATCGGAACAAAAGTGGGTTTCAGAATGTCCGCAAAATTTCAAACAAAAATTCTATTGCCGCTATGTTGACGATACCTTTACAGTGTCTGATAATTCGGAACATGCAGCTCAATTTTTGCAATTTCTGAACATATGACATCCTACGATTATACTTACTGCTAAATTACAGACAAACAGCAAGCCTGACATATCTAGACATCAAAATATCACAAATTGGCGGGAAATTGGTAACTTCCACATGCAGGAAATCGACATTCACCGGTCTTCTCGTAAAGTTCGATTCACATTTCTTCTGAAAGTATAAAGCGGTACTGATCAACTGCCTGTTACACGGAGCATGCCTGTGTCTAACTAAGTGTCTTTCTTCTGTAATATCTCATTATTAAACGTTGGTGAAGTAATATTTTTATCTATCAGTCTAGCTATATATACATATAGCGTTTTATATATAGCTATTTTATATACATAGCTATTTTTATATACATATACATGACATAGCCAGGCGTTAAAATCACAGTATTCAGCATTTGCTTTTGCTTTTATTTTTCTTCTTCGAATAAACATTAATTAAAGTTCAAAATCTATTTGGTCGCCGTAAATTTACTCGCTCTGGTAACGTATACAGACGTATATATAGTTGGAAAATAATATAGGTAAAACATGAACATAGTTTTGCTGCCCCTGTATATGAAGCGTAAAAACAGCATTGTAACCAATGCTCATCTTTCATGGGTACTGTTCGGGAAATAAAAATAACACCTGGTCATGAATATAGCCTGCGGACGAGAGCCAGTTCATGTTGATTTTGCTGAAATATAACTTTCCAATTATTTTAATCGATCATAACTGTTCTGCTAATCAAATGAAACATTGTTTTAAAGATTTCTGTTTAAATTTGAGAAATATAGTTTAACATGAGACCGTCTGCTGCTTGT
>JASANE010005423.1:0-10369 GCA_030248225.1 Trileptium ribeirensis | reverse complement strand
GGTAGTGGCTCTCGCAGAGGAGGACCTCACTGGCGAGGTAGGCGGTAGACCCTCGCAGACCATTTTTGCCAATTTTACCCAATTTGTGCTAAAATTACTTGTCACTCCTTCGGCGAGCGGCAGGGTGAGGTGGAGGAAGGGGGTGCGGCGCACCGGGGTATAGGGTGGTATCCTAAGAGGGGTAGATCAGTACCTCGGGTTGGAAGGGGTGGAGTAGCCCCTATGAATCACTGTTTCGGCATGTATGGTCTTATGTTGACTATTGACATATTGGTTGCAGCGTGTGTGCGTTTGGAACGGTTGCACTAATTTTACTGAAATTACGTGTAAAAATGCTACTACCGTTCTGCGTGCTTTGCACGGTACTATCTTGGATATTGACATATTTGTTGCAGCGTATGTGCGTTTGCAACGGTTAAACTAAGTATGCTGAAATTACCCATAAAAATGCAACTGCCGTTCTGCGTGTATTGTGATCATAGACTTAATATTTAGATATATATCATACATAGATATATAGCTATATTTATCCCTACGTTACACTCCGGGATAAATCACGTTATATGCAAGAACCAGCGAAACATAGAATAGAATAGAATACACTTTATTTCCAAACCAAGCTGAATTCAGGTCTGAAACCATGACAACACACATATATTAAACAATGCCCGAGTTACACTACTGATGCCATAATCAAGGCTTCTGTTACAATTTGCGAGTCTTCTCGTCACCAGCCACGCGAAAACAAAATCAACCTGAAAAGAAATGAAATATTTTCCAAAAAATTATTTACAACAATGCTCGAGAAAAAGCAATACGAGAATCAGTCGATTCTTCTATATAACGGTCTTTGGAAGCATTGCCCGACCAACGACCCTGTAATCTAATTAATCGGTCGGATAACCCCTTAGCGGCTGCTGACTTTGCAGCGCCGGCCCTAAGGTTATGGGTGCCAAACATAGCAAATTCGAGATTGCAGACATTAACAGCAGATTTAAGAATCTTATTCGCACAATCATAAGAAAGCGGCTTCATGGTTGGACGCAATGACTTGGAAACAGAGTTGTGCCGCAACGTAAACAAAACATTTAAACTAGAAATGTCAGAACAATGAGCCGATACTACCGCTTTATAACGACGAAATAACTTGACCGGGCAAACATCATCGCCAGATGCCGCAATTATGAAAGTATTTCCTTTACGAAGCTGATCGTTTTTACTACTTTTAATAAGAACTTTCAAATGATCCGGAAATACTGTAACATCCGCAAAATATAAAGACAGTACTTCACTGAACCGCATAAAACCAAGATAACTTAAAAGAAAACAAAACGCAGTTCGCAAATTTGATAAAGTAGCGGAAGGCAAAATATTTTTGCGAACTATGTCGGTTACCAACTCTACCGTCAGAGGCGATATCTTTTTGACGGGTCTTTCTAATCTTCTTTTAATACCGTTAACACATCTAACAAATACCTTATCAGACATTAAATTTAAACCTTTACCCATAAAAGAATTAACCCACCCAAAAGCGGCCGCAATTGCACCTACAGAATTTGCCGAAGTTAAAGAATCAGACTTCCGGCATAGGAAAAGTGCCGCACGAAAAGGGTCCACGGGAATAGGAAAATTGTTGGCGTAAACACGGAGCGACCATTGCCTGAACTGGACACAATACTGAACGTACAGTCTCGTTGAATTGATAGAAATAGAAGCAAGAATGGCATCCACGAATGAATCGCGATCCACAGTGTCGATCTGTTCCGAAACCAACGTCTCATACCAAGAAGAACGACATATAAAAGCTAAAAAAACAAATATAAACAGAACGCGCATAAAAACGGGGGGGTAGGGTGGAAGCGAAACGGTACAACAAACTATGCGCTAAACAGATCTGTCAGCAAACAGACACAGCGTATGTGAATTTACAATCGAATACGTAACACTATCGTTGTTACCTAATTTGCATAATAATATCCCTTTCTGTAATTAACTCGTCCGAACATATATCTAAGACATATGTATGTATGTCAGTGTTCTGGTCACGAAGGATAAGTGTAAATCATTCTTTATACTTTAAAGTTGCCTTATCAGCCAAGTCCGGAAACTGTTCAATCCAAGCAAGCCAGAGTTAGCGAAAACCAAAATGGTTCAGGTGAAACATGTCGGAGTTGAAGGAGCGGAAATTGATTTGGTCATTCACCAAAAAAGGTGATATTTCGTGTTGCGACCAATTCACACACCGAACGTAAGTATTTTGGAGCTGCATTTGAACCCAATTCGAATGCTCTGGGATTTGAGGAACACGAAGCGAGGGAACGGGAGTGTTAGCAGAACGTGTGGACCATGTGGCTGACAATCAAGAAATCGCTTCAGAATACCCCATGAGTTCTTTTGCATTTCGGGGGAATGTCGGGCACTGTTAACGCCACACTGAATGATAATATAGTTGTAGTCCAACCACCGGATCTTCTTAGCTGCCACTACTTCGACGATGTCATGGTATTCGCCACCGGAAACCGAGAAGTGGGCACCGCCTTCAATAAACTCGACCTCAGCACATTGACTATCGGCAAGGAGAAGCCCAGTACGGCGGAACACATTGCGAAACACAACACTGCCGCTAAGACAAGCTGGAATCCCGTGCATAGGAGAAAAATTCTGGTTATACCAAGCTGACCGCACATAATTTAAACATTTGCCGTAGAGGTTGGAGCCTTCGGGGAAGTCAATGATGCCACGTTCAAGCGTCGATTCACGGGCACCGGAACCCCATACCAAATCGGATGAGGAAACGACAAAGTTGATACCCAACGGGTCAGGCAGTGACTTCAAAATCGATTGAAATGCCCTTTTGAATGGACTTTGGGGCTGAAGCATTTGATCCAACATTATGTCGACAATAAACTCGTCGGAATTAAATATGCACTCCACGTCCACTTTGCCTTTATCACGCAGCCACTGTGGAATTTCGCCAGGATGCTGTGCCAAATGCCTGTTGACAGCTAAACGGCGTGCCAGATCACGTTCACAAGACTGTTTGAGCATAACGAAATATCGAATTGATTCGATTGAATTGAACGGTTGACCATGGAAATATAATGGCTCGTTGTGCACGTATAACGGACTTACCAATTGTTGTGAAATGATTGAAAACTGCCGCATGATTCCTAAAATTAAGATAATAACAATTTAATAATTTTATAGTTTGAGCATAATAATTTTATTTGAAATTCAAAAAAAGGAATTTTGGGTTGTTGTTGGTGGAATGCCCACCAGAACTTCATAATTCTACAGAGAGTTCAGAAGCATCGCTATCGCTTCTGACATCGTCACCGTGGTCTGGATTTGGGACAGTTTGAGCTGGATCCGCTGCGTGATCCGTCAACTCCAACGGGTAGACTAAACGGAGCGGACGTGTAATGCGTGATTTATTCGGCAGCTCCAGAACGACAGAACGGCAAAGTCCATCCTGACTGATAATTTTTTCAACACTTTTGGCGATCTTCCATGATGATCTGGGCAAATTGTCCTTGACAAGGACAATGCTGCCGAGGACAACCGGTTCAGCGACGATATTTCGTTGTTTCGTCTTGACGGCTTGTTGACGAAGGCTTTGCAGGTAGTTGTGCCTCCACACTTTCCAAAATTCGTTGAAGCATCTTTGGAACCGCTTCCATTCCAGTAATAAGTCGCTGCTATTTTGCTTTCCATCAGGAGACTTTGGACTATTTTGAACATTCAGGGATGCAAAGATCTGCTTTGGGCCACCAAGGAAATGAGCAGGCGTCAGGGCAGGTTCCCAAACATCAAAAGTTGGCGCAAGAAGTAGCCTTGCGTTAACAATTTCAGTTACTTCAGCAACGACGGTTTGAAGTTCGACTAATTTAACGAATTTTCGGTCGAGACAGCATTTCCCAAACATCAAAAGTTGGCGCAAGAAGTGGCCTTGCGTTAACAATTTCAGTTACTTCAGCAACGACGGTTTGAAGTTCGACTAATTTAACGAATTTTCGGTCGAGACAGCATTTGAGGCACCTTTTCGCGGCACCAACGAGGCGCTCATTGAAGCCCCCATCCAGGGAACCATTTCAGGAATGAACTTCCATTCAATACTTTCGTTATTTGCATACCCCTGGACAATTTCTGAGCGGAAGACGCTTTGGAAATGCCGCTTCAACGCCTTGTTAGCAGCATGGAGCATCTTGGCGTTGTCAGTGATGACGAAACTTGGTTTGCCACGAACGGAAACGAAACGACGTAGAGCGAAAAGGAAATGTAATGCAGATAGTTGTTGGACGACCTCGCGATGAATAGCTCTCACTGCAGCACAAGTAGAGAGGCAAATCCAAGCCTTCTTTGGTTCCATATAGCTGTCTGACTTAAGGTATAGGGGGCCAATATAGTCGATTCCAACACATGCACATGGAGTTTGTTGATTTATTCAAAACGACGGTAAGAGAGCAAGTGGTGGTAGTTTGACAGGCCCACCACGCATGCGCTTGCACCACGCACAGTTGACGAGTACCCGCCTAACCTGGACTCTGCCGTGAATGATCCAGTATTTTGTCCGTCTATGGGCCAATGTTTGTGACACTTCAGCATGAAATGTACGATTATGCGCTTCCATAATTACTAAGTCCATAGGTCACTGGTTCGAATCCGGTCCGAAGGACCATGTTTTATATTTTATATTTGGCTGGATGAAAATAACAAATAACAATACATATTACTTAGGCCATGCCACCCTGGAACCGTCAGGTATTTAACTGAGCTATACCAAATAAGGTCACGTTAGAATTCTTAGATATACGTCTCAAAACTTCTATCAAAATATCAGAATTGTCATAGAAAAATCCCAATTTCATCAATTCAGCTGTTGACAACCTAGCTACCGCAGATTTGCATATAAACACAACTTGTTTGTTGACAGTCATACACCATCTATTTTATTATATAGTGTAGGTAGTACTGTATACCACTGTATGGTATGGTGTAGACTATTAGAAGACAACACTTTCACACGGTGTACTTTACAACGTCAACACTGCACAACATTTGCTAAAACTGTGGTACACTTTTTGTAAGAGTTGCTGTAAAAGTGATATAGTACAATGAAGGTTTTTTAAAAGCGTCACAGTTTCTATATCAGTTAAAGTGACAGAGCTTCTGTAGTAGTTTTTTTAAATGCCCCAGTTTATTAACACATTTCGTAAATTGACAGTTTCAGTGACAATTTTTCTAAATGTGATACAATTTCTGTAGCAATTTTTCTCAAAACGACAGCTTCTGTAGCAGCTTTTTTCCAAAATTTTGCCGCGATGTGCAGTGACTGAACAAAACTCTCTGTGACCATTGCATCAGGCATCCTGTACACACAAAATAGCCGATGGGTAACACACATGAATTTACTTTAGACTGAATCACGAAATGAATTCGGCAAAAAGTGGCATCAGGCTTCTGTCATGAATATTCGCAGTTAAGCGAACGCGAAAATAGGCTCTCTGGTATGCGAACGCAATCCCAGTACATGTACATTTACCGATTTCGCAAGTATTTCATGCGGCTGGCACCTGGCTTGTTCTTTTGCTAAGTTCTCTGGACCGATGTCCACAAACAATTCCCGATTTTAACTTACGCAACCAAAGATATGCGACACAGAACCCTGTTCGAGGTCACTATTTTCGGCTTTAGAGTGGCAATTTCGTGGAATATGTAGTTCCAAACGCGGTTGCGTTCTTTTATATTATTAGGCCAAGAACCTAGCTATGGGAATCACCATGTCATCCCATGAACGTGCGAAGAAATCGCTAAATGTATACGTATGTAAACTGTCTAGTATATAATATAAACACCAGAGTCCATGTTCGCGAGCACACTGCGAATACCGATAAATTTTCATTTTTACACAATATACAATGTAGACGCATTCAATGAATTCGAGCATAATGCGGCGTTCACGTTATGTTAGCGCTGTTTGGATCTTTTGTCTTTATGTAGTCGCGACCTTACCGTATAGACTGTCAGGGTGACACCCATACTGTAAATCAATTTCCGAGGGTATACGACATACCCCTAGCTACTACTTTTTTCTTTACAGTGTCGTACACACGCTTAGCTACCGATTTGGCGCGAATTAACAATAACGAACACCGTTTATAGCTAATGCGAGTTTTTAGTCAACTGCGCTGTGTAGGCATTTTAAATCCTCGATATTTGTGTCTAGGTCATATGGACGTTCATCAAATAATGCCGCACACTTCGAATAAAACTGCAAGAAGACACGGTGTGCTGGACACTGTCGAAAACTGGCAATACCAATACTTTTGAAAAAATTTATAAAAAACATGGGGTGTCTAAAACTCCCTGTTGTCGACAGTATGCCTGACACTGTGTGGTGTACATTATAGGTTTCAGACATCGGAAACATTATATAAACTCCGCATAATGGCTGTCAACAGAATGACTTACCAACTATCCAGAATAACCTTTAGGTCATCCACCAGTTTAATATTTCTTCCGAAAGTGATTTGTAGAATTTCAAAGCAAATCTGCACATGTGTTATTTGTCCTTGTGGAACTAAAAACCAAAAACCCTCGATACATGCTCTACACAATCATGCTACTCGAAATTTTACTATCAGAGGCTCTAGTAAACATATAAATACACAGAATAGATTTTTTAAAACATTTCCTAAGCAAGCCTACTTTTGCAAACTAAATATATAAACATACAATACATAAGTGTCCATAAAGGGTTCCCTTTAAAGGTCGAAACATACTACGTTATCTTATTACAGCCCACTCCCATTGCGTCCAAAATTTTTACGAAACTTGACAAAACTCGTGGAAAAAGATACAACAAATTGGGGAAAATATTAGCAAAAACAAATGAAAATTGGCAAGAATTGCTGAAAATTTTAGTAAAATTTGGGAAAAATATGAATTTAAAAAACTTACTTATCTTTCCGCCAGAATCATGGTACCCTCTGAGCCGAGAGACGTTAAACACCTACGAGATACATCACACTTCAAATTAAAACGGTGGTACGTTCAATATTATCATGTTATGCATTCAGGAACTCCCTAGGGCACTACATCACATCACTATGCAAATATGAATATCTACATGAATGTAACGACACTCTCACCGTAGTGTATGAAAGAATTGAGAATTAAGGCATCTGAAAATTGTTGCATGTGTTTATTACCGTTGGCTGTCTACACTAGGTTATCCATACATATCATAGTACATATTACATATAATACACCATTGACCAGAACGCTTGCAAAATAAATGTCACAGCAGCAATATCTTTACCAGGTAAAAGTCTGATTTTAAAAATTTAGTGTAATTTTTCTGTTATCAAGTATTACTTGAAAATAGTTGCCTGAGTTAACATAAATATTTAAAATACATGTGAAACGAAATTGCTCGGCAAACGATCTCCGCTGAGCATCTAGTTTATTATCCGTGAGCACACTTTAGGCGCGTACAACTGTATTGTTTTTTATGGTGCAAAAATTCACAATCATAAAACCTATACGTCCACGCCCAAACCACGATTTTTACTATGTGCGCAGACACGATTTACAATGTAACAAGACATAGGCGCTGTTCGCGGACACTGTTTCGAAATTTAACATCACAATTTAGTGACCGCGTCCGCTTGGAAACGTGCTTGCAATCGCGTTCTTCAACAACTTACTTTAATACATTCATAAGCCTTGAATGCGCGTTGAGATTTTGCATATTTAATGAACGCAAACAAGAATGGCAAATCAGCAAACGCACGAACAAGGAAATTGATGTCACATATCATGGAGCACATGCTTGCGTCGCTAAACTGCATATACCGATAGCAGAGCTTTGACCTCTAATTTTGGCATTATTCAGGTTTATGATTTTAACAATCAGTGTGAACAACTAAAGCGGACTCACGCATTATGATATTTCAAGGATTTTGACATAATAATCGATCGTTGTTATAATTTTATATTTTGACATAATAATCTTCCACATTCGTCCAAGATTTGTAAGCAAATAAAGCTGCATTATATTTGTCTCATAGATCAACAGTGACGACTGGTTGTCATACATACTTTAAAGTAAATCACATAGCAACTAGTTCAATCGGAATTTTAGTCATTTCCGTTATAGCCTGTTCATCGACCAGCACACTCCTTGGATGACTGAATACCGCTTGTCTTATTCCACCCAGCACTCGTTTTGTAGCCAACGTCATACGCAACAAGGAATATCGTCCAAGAGCTACCTTCAAATAACTATTTGCAATACCGGTCAGCTTTCATTTTGGAGCGCCTAAAATATAAGGTACATTTAAAAAAATTACCTACCTTACTAAAATGCACAAAAAATATATTTGGTTTTACCCGATCTGATTCTGTTAAGTTAACCTCTAACAGAATTTTGATGAAAACATGAAATATTTCGATCATACGCTGCTGGAATCATTTAACACATCTTTTGTACTACCTAGAGCCGCTTCATTAAGCAAGAAAACAAAGAGATATGTTAAAGCAGTGTTCTGCGAATCCCAAACTGAAATAAACACATTCCCGCAAAATATCAGTGCCTTGTATGTTTCGTTCAATCTTTTAAATAACGACGTAAGTTAAAAGCAAACTGACGCAGATATCACGATTTTACCTGCAGCAATCCATTCAGCTAAAATATTCATAGTTTCTTTTGTTAATAAACCATAATGATGTTTACATCACAAATTCAGCCATCCCAGCAACCTGGCTTGTATGTACTTATGAGTCACCACGGAAACAGAAAGCATATTATGATAACTTATCATATAAAGGAAAATGCTCAGTGCTATACATGATATGCTCAGCAAATACATGATTTTACAATTTAAAGTACTGTGATTTAGCTAAAATACTACTTAATAGGCGATATTTGCTGTATTGCTTCTTTATTTTTTCATGAGCTTTTTAAACACACTCATGACACAGATCGCCATAAATAATCTAGACTTGAATCTAACCTGTCCAGCATGCATTCGTGAAAGTCGCCGTCATGCTTTGCTTTCTTCAACGACGCCTTATCTTCGCTACATACAAGGATGCGTCGGTCTTGAAAACTTTGAAACTTCTTTCTGAATGAAAAAAAAACTGCGTAAAAATACTTAAACGAGCGTGGTTTCACAAACTAAACAAAATTCTAAAACCTAAGAAAAACGTTCAAATTTGAAAAATAACACACAAACACTTAGTACGTCATGCCTAACTTCATTAATAACGACCCAAACAGAAATCCAGGGTAATTCATGTGCTACATAAGTATAAGTCACTGTGCAAAAGCAGGGATTCAAACAGTAAAAAAACCAATAACTGTACGTTGCGCTATAAAACCGGGTGCCATTTTAACAGAAAATCTGGTATCACAATACAGTTATATGAGTCGATAGAAAATGCTAACACATAGGCCAATTCAGCATCTCCAACAGCTCCTTTGTCTTCCGCTGGTGTAAAATCAATTGGCTTCTCTTTCTCACGATTGGTGCGTAACTGAAATTAAACATAATAACACAACATTGACAAAATAACGGCAATTAAAATGTCTTCAAAATATATCTTAACAATAATTCCCAAAGCTAACGCAGATACCTCCACATACATTGACATTTTTCAATGCTCCGCAAAACCTCATTACGGATATTTATTATTCACAATTTTTCATTCGAACTAACATAAGCAAATAATACCAGAGATGCATGCATTATCCAGTTCGAATTGAATTTCATAATATTTATGGTTTTGCTGTTTGAGAACCTGTTACAAGTGTTCAGTGTCGTGCGAAGTGTGTTCGTTTGAAATCGACATTCGTTTAAGGCGGAGACTGTATTATGACATTCACGATAATTTAAGTAAAGGTGGGTGTACATTAGGGATGTACCGGGGCTTAGCCCCGGCCCCGGTGCAACAAATTTAGCCCCGGGCCGGTGCAACGTCGAAGCACCGGTCCCGGTGCTACTGTTCCAGAAAAAATATTTTTGGTACCAAATTAGTAGAACAGATAAACAATCCGGAGCTTTAGCTGAAAATATAATGCTTGCTACTAACTGGGACAGTGCAAATTAGACAGCACCTTCCTAAAACTGTGAACTTTAGCTCACATCGTACAGTTTATTAATCTAATAAACTACAATGTTGAAACGATTTGTGTTGAGTTTTTTATATTTCAACTAGATTATTACGTATACTGACAAATTTAGGATATGGTTTTTTAGGAATAGTAATTAAACTATTATTTGGTGTTTGGTATATTTGCATACATGTGACGATGCATATATGTCAGTGGGGTAGAATCTCCCCCCGCGAGGGGGTAACCCCCTGT
>JASANE010005422.1:0-62214 GCA_030248225.1 Trileptium ribeirensis | reverse complement strand
GTATTGCTAGCTTAAAAATACCCAAAGTCAAAATAGATGCTTTTACTAAGTGAAAATAAATTAATAGAGAAAGTGTAATACTCTTCTATACACAATCTATTAACGAAGGGTGTGATGAGGGATCAACCTAACCAATTGGCCAATTAATCGAGATCAAACACCACGTATCGATTAAAAAAAATGTTTCGATAGGAAATGTCGCTTTAGAAACTTCAATTTTGGATACTAACGGATCGCTGTTGCCTGATTCCTTCAATCCATCTTATGGAAAGGCGTTGTACACCAAACACCAAATCAATGTGCAATTTAATTAATCTAATAAAAGTTAATTCTCCAATTTTCAAAAATCTCAAATATTGGTGAAAAATCTTGTAAAAATATACCATGTATTAAATATTTATAAATAAATAAATAAATAATTGAGAAAAAATTAGCTATAAATTCTGATCCTGTTTCGATGGACGATATGATAGGCACTCAATAATTAGATTGTTACACGAAACTGTATAAATTATTCTAGAAAAAATTAGGTGAACGAAAATAAACGAAACCACTAGGTAGTCGTTAGGCGCTATAGTGTACCCCACCAGTATTTGTTATAAATATAATAAATAAATAAACGATTTGTTACAAATATGTTGCATATGAAGCTAAGTTAAAAAATGTTTAGAACTTATGCTAAACAAGTGTCTATCTGCACATTGCATGTACTATTGCGACTATACCGTACGCTGCTTAAATTATACTATACTGTTTATTAAATATGTTAGATTGATAGATTGTTGAACGAAAAAATTATACGTAAATTATGGTTGAAAAATAGATTAGCTTGTTAGCAGTAAATATTCATTTGGACGGACCCTGGTGAAAATATTTATTATGGTACTGTATATAAGCAATGATCGAAAGAGTCTAGGGAGTTCAAAAAGGCAAAATTTTGTAGGTTGTCGACATTCCAGTTTATTTAGAGAGGAGGGCGATGATAATTCGGACAGTTGGATTGCTCGGTTATTTTGGAAATGTTCGGTTGATCCTAGTTTCATTGAATTATGTCAAGTTTCAGTTCATAACAGTTGGGTGAACGAGACATGTGTATGATATTACCAAAACTTAAAGTTTTTGTTGTGAGCCCAGGCTAAGCTAATGCTTAGGCGCTTTAGACTTAGACTTAAGTTTAGGTTTAGACTTAGGCTTGCGCGTAACAAAACATATGATTATTCGAGTATGAAAACTCGATATGATACGTTTTATTTTTGAATGATTGAATGAAATTTGACAGCGGTTCAACCGAACATTTCCAAAATAACCGAGCAATCCAACTGTCCGAAACTGTGGTCGCACCTCTCTAAATAAACTGGATGTTCGACCTACTTCAAAAATTTTGCGATAACTGTACTTTGAACTCCCCGTAAATTCGGGGCCTCTTACGATCATTGCTTCTGTCGGTCCCATCAAATAAATATTTCACCGGGTCCGTCAAATGAATATTTTACTGCTAACAAGCTTGGTGTCTTTTGCAAACCATCCGTCGTACATATAGAGTTTTTCGTTCAACACGATACTTTATACAATTTCGGGCATAACTATTTAACTGAACGGTACGACACGCGTCATGGACTAACCTGGTGGTTAGGCAGTACATTTTACCGTGGGATGGTCGCAATGTATTGCATGTATGGGTCGGAAACGATAGACACTTGTTAGCATAGGTCTAGAACATTTTGAGTTTTAGCTTCATATGCAACAACATATTTGTAACAAATCGTTATTTTATTTATAACTGTATAACAAATACTGGTGGGAAAAATCGGTATTGCGTATAACGTACAAGTTTTTAAGATACAGTGGTTTCAGTTTATTTCGTTCACGTTTAAATTAATGTTTCTGAGAAACGTAAATTTTATACAGTTTAATAAAGCCTATCGCTCAGGTAGGGTCGGAGTGCCTTCTAGTATCGTCGCATCGGACCTGATCAGACTGCAAAGTTTACTCACATTGACATGCACTATTAGATGCTTGCTAAGTAAATCAATGTTGTTTTGTTATATTCCATACCTTCGAAAACCCATAGATCTACCTAGTTGTCTACATGTATCCAAATTCAAAAATTCATCCCGTAAATGCCAACATCGTGAGTGCATCAAAAATAAACAAGCATTTGAAGATAACTGTGAATCTTAATATGATGCATGCGCACTGTAACTTTCAAGATTTTACATGCGCCAAAAATACCCAGCAGGTTTTAAAATTGTGGTTGCCTGAAATTAATTCAGTAATTCGAAAATAACTTTGTCGTAATAAATTGCACGTGGTTCGAAATTCTTTGGGTGCAATCAAGTCCCAGTAATTTTAATTTTTCAGTGTCAAATTTTATACCCACACCTACGGCTATAAAGCAAGCGGTCAGTTATTAAAAATCTTGTTTGTAGTGTTACAACTGCTTAATTAGGATTTCATCGTTATCATAAGAATGATATGAAGGCGATCAGCCAACACGATACAGAAACCGACCGACGTATTAGAAACTGAAGTTTCTAAAGCGACGAAGTTTTGATTATATCGAACATTTTTATTTCAGCAATGGAATTCGCTCCATTGTCGAACAGGATGTACAAACTATTCTAACCGTATGATGCTTGTTAAATAAAATCTACCTTTTCGAATGTAGAAATCGTCTAAAAATAATATATGGGAAATTTCTACCACGAAATAAAATAGGTTATTATACAGTCATCAATATTGATAGGTTGAGCATCTCTCACCGTACCACTTTGCCGCACAAAATTAATAGAAGCAATTGTGTATAAAAGAAGAGTATTACACTTCTCTGCACTGTAATGTTAACAAGTCATACTCTTCACTTAGTAGAAGCGTCACTGTTATTTTTGACTACTTTTGATTTCCTAAATTTATAAGGACCTAGATATAACCGAAAAATGTCAGTTAAATTGGCTAGAATCCATTTCGGTAAAAAGTTAAGTAATTCCAGAGTAAATTTTGTTAGTTTGGTGTGTAATATATGTGTTTTGTCAAATTGAAATAACGATACGCATAACAGACGCAAGCCTTACACGGCTTACAAAACTATGAAATTAGCACAATCCTATAACATTTATCACACATACATTTACAATATACCATAATAGTTAAAGGCCTTTGGTAATTTAAACGTAGATACGGCTATAGTGTGGAATTTTCTGAATTTGGTGGAAGTCTTTCGGCACTCCTGAAGCAGGGAGGGGAATCAGGAAATCGTCCTACAGCAAATTTTTTTGTATATGTGGAGGCAGCTCGACGAGCTGAGTTCAATGGTACTCATTTTGAGCACTTTCAGAAAAATTTTTTCGATTTTTTGACTCGGCACCAGGGCACAAAGGTATGTTAAAAATCGAAAAAACATTTCCTTCCGAATGTCTATCTATAATTCACCATTCAGTGTAGCTTGACGAGGTAAGTTAATGGTACAAAATTTTCACTCAACTAAAAGCTCAATTAAGATATAAATTCAGTGATGAATTGTTTAAAAAAACTAAACAAACTAAAATGCGCTTACATTTTATATCTTAAACCCGATACATTTCCCGGATTTGATGAACCATGGCCACGAATGGATGAGCAACAAACTGTTCACCCCATTCAAATTCAGCCAGGTATCTTTCGAACAATCCATCCATAACACCCCTACGGTCTCGAAAAAAAACATCTTTAGCCGACCCCATAACCCGTCAATATTCTGCATGTGAACTTCCGCGTGATTAGGATTAACGAATTGCCTATTATGGCTATGAACTCTTCATGGATGTAAGGTTGTGGTCGCGGCAATCTGGCAAATCCATAGATATACGTAACAAAGCTATCGGTGAGTGCACGACTTCCTGGGCGGCCATGCTGACGAATTACGCGCATGATGACGCCGATAGTTCTCGCTGGAACCTGGAAAAGTAGACACCTTCGTGTACTGCGTTCCAGCGTTAAAGTATTCAATAGTACTATCATAATTTGCCGTTATTCGGCAAGCGGTAACAAACTTTACAATTATCTCTCCAAGTTCATGTTGCCCGATAATATTATCTTGTGCAATAATATTATATTTATTATGTTTCGGTCTACCGCGGGCAGCCATATTTCAAATATAATATATATCTCAAAAAAACTAAATCTAAGGCTTAGGCTGAGACTAAGCCTGAGCCTGAGACTAAGCCTGTGACTAAGCCTAAGCCTACACCTGAGACTACGCCTAAGCCTCAGACTAAGCCTAAGCGTAAGCTGTCCTTCCACTAAACATTACGCTCAAATACGTCAAACATATCTAACCAAATTTCAAAATATCCATTTTCGCTTGCATTCCCAATTTCTTACTTCATATCCTGTTACCAGGACAACATATTGAGATATACCGTCGAGTTTTCGATGTGCAATTGCGTTTTCTATAACATGCCCAAACTTGAGCCAAATCTGTCCATCCAATCAAAAGTTATGGTCAAAACTGTGATAAATCAAAATCATATTTTTAAAAATTTTCGACCTCCTAATTTAGGGCCTATCCCTATATCCCTTAAGGAGATAGAGCATTGAAGCGGAAAAAACTGACTTATCAGGAAAGGGGGTAGATGGTATTAAGCGAAGCTTTGGGGAAAAATTAGCCAAAAAATCCTTTTTGCCCCAAAAACCCAAAAAAGAACAATAATTTTAGCATAATCAGGAAGCTATCCCTGAAATAGTGCAACCCTAATCTCTAATAGACATCTTTTGGGGGTGAGAGAAAATTGGGAGTGCATAGACTATATTGCTATACCTGAAAAGGTGTTGGGACCCTTCCCTAATTTCCCCTCCCTGCTTCAGAAGGCCCTAAGGCTAATGTCTTCGCTATGTGTCATCAAATAAATACGGCGATTTCATTCAACCACATGCGTATGAAGAATGAATTGTAGCAATCGTAAAACAATCGGCAATAATGGCTTACATTTTATGCACGAATTTCGAAAACGTCTGTAATTAGGCATAGAGTTGCTCTATTTAAACCAAATTATTTCAGGGATTCTCATGAAAAATGTGTTCTGAGTAAAAGCATCACCTTGCTTTGATTATATAATTGACGAAGCAGTATCGTGGTTAATTGCTTGTCTGTAGCTGCTGTCGTACATTCTCTCTACAAAGATAAATATTTTGAATACAAAAACTAATATTGCTATATATACTTTGAACCTGAGTAGATCGTCCTTGTTTGTAACGGCCCTATGTTTTCAATAACGCTTATGAATAAATTGACTTGGTTATTATGCTATATATATTTAATGAAATCAAGTGTGAAGCTTTACATTATTTCAATGTATATCAAGCCTAAACATGGACTGTAAATCATCGATTTTTAGTTTTTAACATTATGACCATTTTGCCATCTGAAAGTTAATTACTTTACATATATATACAGGAAAGTATTAAATTTTTTATATACTAAAATATAAATACAATTTTAATGGCTAAAATTCGTATACTTCATAATCGTCGTACAAATGTCTTATATCGTTCAAATTCTGTCATATTTCGGCTAAAATTTGAGCTCAAAATTGTTAATCTCGGTATTAACAAACGAACATTATTATGGTTGCTGTAATAATGCAAGCGACAATGCAATTACCGTTACAACAGCACCAACAACATCAACAATCGCCCGTAATAACGGAGCAATCAAATATTGCTATCTTAAATCATCATAGTCTAGGAGCCCATACCACTACTAATCATCGTCATTTAGAATTGAAAGCTAGCTGTCCAAAAAACAATAGTTCAATCCAGCCATACCTGAAGCCTTCGACGTCAAGCCCCACACTTAATGGACCTCATTACAGCAATAACGTTGGCAGTAACAGTGCTGAGCGAGGCTGTAAAAATCGCGGTACCGGCACATTGACTGCTGAGTGTACTACCAAATCTGCCGATAACATATATCCGGTTTCCAATACGAATCCGTCGTTGGCTGCATCGCAAAGCGAAGAATTTCTGCTTGCTGAACAGCTCAAAAACGTTCGTCGACGGCTGGGTGAACACGACCTTGATTTACCTATTCACGAACGATTTGATCTGTGGGATCAGTGTAAGTCTAGCAGTAGGAAATTTTATCGTATGTGTACACATAAACAAATTATACATAACTACGAGGATAAAGCAGTATATTTCTGTACATATATATGTCTTTATGTCCTAACCGTCAGGCTGTGACATAATTTTTACCTTGTGTTAAACTGTGCATTATAAGCTTGCGATTTATTGCACGGTCTTTTCACGGTCATAAGGGATAGTTTAACAAATAACACCGCTGAAGTCCGCTAGCCACCACGTTTCCGTGACTTACTTTTCGTAAGAAGATAGAAACTGTAGCGCGAGGAAAGAACGCCGCTGAACTTTCAGATATGTTAGAATGTTATGTGTACGTGCAAACATGCGGTGTTCCAACAGATAAAGATTTGCTTACAAAGATGATTAAAATTCATATCGTTAAAACTCATAGCGCCAAATTAATATTATTATATTTTAAATTAACATTGTATGTAGCTGAATAAATACAATCCATTCGAATCTATACAAAGCGAATAGAAACTATTTACTGCTGATAAAATATTGGTTTTGTTTTACGAATGAGATGTATTCTAACAAATTACAAACCTAATACAAGCTTGAATTAAACAATTTTCCTTTCGACCGAATTATTTCAGAGCACTTTGTAGTTACTATTGCCTTTCTATTAAATTATACCAGGAGCACAATAAAAACGAGATACTTGATTCAGAATCAAATCGTGATGAGCCAAACGAAAATTAGCTCATTTAATTAATTTCATTTGGAAATCGTTTATAACACAAAATTAAGTAGACGTGGAATCCCACATGGAAATAACTTCAAATTTTCGCCATCTTTATTGGCACATGTTTGAGTAGTCCCGCACGATCTTTATTAATACATACTTGCTTCTCTGGTATGTATCGCTACCAAATATATCCACTGCAAAAGATACTTCTTAGCATGAAGGTAACAATAAGATATAAGTTTACTTGTGTTTTCTGGGTTATTAAGAAATGCGTAATATCACTTGCCGCTTTTGTTAAAACATATATTACACGTCGCTTGAATATATTTGGCCGTTTATATATACGGACAGGGGGCTGCAAGGAGTGGATTTGGTGAACAGCCTGTCCAAATTTCCGGAAAGACAAGAATAACTGAAATGATTGATCAATATTAAATATATGCAAATAACCGTATCCATCCGATAACAATTAACGACCCGCGTGTATGTGGCTAACTATACATAGTTTGTACTGAAGCTTTTTAATGAAATGTTAGAATACTATATTTTAATTTTTTAGTACTTTCTTTCTAAAGACGATAAAGCTTAAGGAAGACACTGCGCATTGCAAAAATCAGATGTTTACTAAATTGTAGAATTCTAGGTGTCTCGGAAAATTTTCCTCATCTCGTGATAACGGTTTTTATTGATTGATATATTTTGTTTTTAACGGCATTTTTATCAGGCCGTGTTCGCATTGCATCCCATCTGAACAGATCGAATGGATGCAATTCTGAACACACCCTTGTTATAATTCAAAATATGAAACTCAAAAGTAATAACGACTTAATGCCAAATACATTTTGAATGCCTCTGCTCCGTCTGTTTTCAAAGTGTGGACGCATTTCCATATAAAATAACACACATAGAATCCTGGAATAGATCTGTGCTAATTTTTGTAATTTCGACATGTAAGTGTGTGATTTGCTTTTTTAATTTTGTTAATATATGTTGTGCTGCGAATATTGTTTATATATAGCAGGACGGTAAGTCACTTTGAATTTTACCGCTATAAATTGTTATTGTATTTATGTTGCCTTCCCTTAATACATGGGGCCCTCGGCTGACGAATTCTCCACAACAGTGAAAACTAGAGTTTGGTAAATTTATTTGAGAAAACAAAATACACGAAACTAAATGTTGCATTTGAAATTCTGATACCTAGCTATGTGACAATGTTGCCATTGCCTTAACCACCAAAAGATATAGTTTTGAAGGGAACAGAAATTCGGCGTCAAGCCTTCAGCTTAAAAATACCCAAAAGTAGCAAAATGCACAATCAGGGGACAATATCTTTGCTACAATATAGCACTATAGGTTAACTTTTTTCCATAAAGCTGTGTATTCAATGCAGAAATGGTGTATTTTGTCAAACGTAGTACAAACACAAAATGACAAATAGTTGAGAAAAATAATGATGTCAGATACAATATTGAGACTAGTGTTTTCATTAATCTACTTCCAAAAGGTAACTGGTACTCATTGAAAGGGAATAAAGGTGCTAAGTATTGCAATGTATTGTAAAGTATCTGCATGCACTACTGTGGCAAGCATGTTATCTAATTTGACCTGGTTATGTACCGCTTTGAATTTTTCACAACATCACTGATACGTTGCATACTGCTGTGAAACATTACTGTTATCATGTTTGATATAATGAAAATAGAGCTAACCCTATCAAATCAGATTTGATAATTGTGTTTTGGTTTCTCCAACCGCTTTTTATACCATTTTGACAGTATTCAAAGATATTAAGAAACTTCTAACGCAGGTGATCGTGAAGTATTTTTTGAAATATGATCAGAAATTGCAGCAAAAGTAAGTAGCAGTACTTCGACATTATGCGTAGACATATGTTTATTAATGTTAGGTGACATATTTTTTGCCTAGCAATAGGAGCTTGAACACGAAAGAATGTAAGAAGCAGCCAGCCATTGAAAAGTTAGGCTGGTGTGAGATTCGAACCGGATATGATTGCCGACTGCGAAAGATTACGTTTACTCGGTAATGATTGTAACTTGTGAATGTTTTAACCGATAACGGCCGGCGATGGTTTAATAAATCTATTTTCGGAGTCGTTATAAAACGCCAACATTATTCAACACTGTCTAAGCCAATTTTCGCCCGAAAAGCTAGTATTGGGAAAACGATAACGTCATCATATCGCGTTATATGTAGCGGTGTGAGGGATTGCCATATTTTTACAGTTCGGTTAGAATGATTAATTAATTCTTAGCTAATTAGTTCATTACGTTACGTAACTAATCTGACGATCTTTGAGAGAATTCAGTATAAAATATTATTCTTAAAATTTTGTAGCAAAATGTTGCAGGAATCTACGTTGAAAAATATTTCTATTGCATGTGGCAAATGCACTTTAGTCCAACCATGCGTATTTCTGCATGTCTATTGTGTTTGGATCTCAGGTGTCGAGAATAATCAACATCACCTATAAATAGATAAGGAACGGACTTATTTAGCAAAATGTACGCAGTGCTGAAATTTTGCCAAAATAGCAACAGTAATGATACTTTCAACAATACCAGCAAGAGAGTAAGGATTTTAAAACTGATATTTTGAACAAAATCGACCGAAAGTTTATTATAATATTATGCAACTTGGTCATTAGTAGAAGAATTTGTCAGAAGTTTTAGCAATAATTATAGTATTGGTTGAAATACTTATATAGCAATATTCCTGTTGTCATGACCACTTTTACACTGCACCACAATAAAGACCAATTTAAACATATATAATAAATCGTGATGTTTAGAGGATTATTAAATATGACCACATCGTGCACACAGACAATTTTTACCCTTAACCCTGAACTGCCCGCAAGATACCTAGAATAAAAATGCTCAAAATTTTTTATACTGTGCAGATGGCATACTGTAACACTGATTTTACTGGTTCTTCCGTTTTTGCTTCGCACGAGTACCCTTAGTCATAAGAATTTCAATGTATGTTGATAATACCTACAGTCTCCGCTCTCCATCTAGCATTAACCATTTTGTGTTTTGGAATAGTAATAAAAGTGCGCAAAATATGTTGAGAACAAGAAGTTAACTATTTTTGGGTTAATGACGTATACCAGTGCATGTCCTAAGTGAATAAAATTTTTTAATAACATAACTTTGAAGTAACAATTGCTGCCGACAGTGTACCCGGCGTAACTCCGGATGCTTCTAGCGATGTGTGTACTATTGCTGCCTTACTTGTATATGTACTAAGTTTTAAAGTTATATCTTTTTGCTAAGTAACGTTATTATAGTCCTAGACCCATTTAGGCCAGGGTTTCACGAACTGCCAACTCTGAAATAGTTGACATAAAACTGACCGATGTAGAATATCGACTTAGCGAAATTAAGTCCAGCTACTTTGACAGCTTGGTTTTGCCGTTTGTAGATCGACTTAACAAAACGCAGGCGTTTTGGAAATTGGACCCGCTTTAAAGCGAACAGTGCGTCCGACTTAACTATAGGAATACTAGCATTAAACACATTTTGCTCATCCCATCATCGTTATATGCGCCTCTTATATGCGATTGTATGTGATAAATCCCTTGAGAAAGTCAACTGTACTTATACACATAGTTCCCTTATGCGGTATCCCGTACCGACTGTACTTTACATGACTTTTATTTGGGAAAGAAACATACAGTGCCCTTTTATATATGATAACTGTATTTTTTGTTCAAAGCATTAAAATTTTACATTTATTGATAAACTTATATATACTTGTTACGTTGTGGTAATTTATATCTAGTATGTGTCGTTTTTGTCGCAGAAAGAAATCAGTTTATTATTGGTTTGTTGGTGTAGAATTTGTAACACTAGTACCATTAAGTTGCGTCAAATTTCATTGCTGATAGACTTCGTCGATCCGTTGTTATTTATGGTTTTTATAGTGTAAATAAGCACTCTGTAATCAGCGAAAATTATATAAAAGTCAACAGTTCCCAGAGGCATTGTTATTAGCGACATGTAATTAGCACCGAATTTAATAATTTAATAACGAATTGATGCAGTGGCAATTATTCTATGTGTAAGATTGCATACTCAATCGGCAAACTTGGTATAAACACAAGCAATAACTCTTTTTCTTTTCCACTGTGGGTTCAAAAGCAATCTCGAGAGTTGGTAAGAAAAATGAAGTAAAGTTGGACAGTAGTTTACAATGAGATGGTCGTTGGAATAGTCGATCGGCAAACTTGGTATAAACACAACAAGAACTTTTTTTCTTTTCCACTGTGTGTTCAAAAGCAATCTCGAGAGTTGGTAAGAAAAATGAAGTAAAGTTGGACAGTAGTTTACAATGAGATAGTCGTTGGAATAGTCGATCGGCAAACTTGGTATAAACACAAGCAAGAACTCTTGTTCTTTTCCACTGTGGGTTCAAAAGCAATCTCGAGAGTTGGTAAGAAAAATGAAGTAAAGTTGGGCAGTAGTTTACAATGAGATGGTCGTTGGAATAGTCGATCGGCAAACTTGGTATAAACACAAGCAATAACTCTTGTTCTTTTCCACTGTGGGTTCAAAAGCAATCTCGAGAGTTGGTAAGAAAAATGAAGTAAAGTTGGACAGTAGTTTACAATGAGAATGTCGTTGGAATAGTCGATCGGCAAACTTGGTATAAACGCAAGCAAGAACTTTTTATCGATGTGGGTCAACAGCAAGCTCGGGGGTTGGTGTGAAAATTGAAGTAAAGTTGGGCAGTATATAGTTTACCATGAGATCGACGTAAAGAATGAGATTGGATTTTGGGAATAAATAATTATTTTTGAAACTTTTTCTTATTCCGTAAAAGCAAAAATTAATATAAGTTTGCGTGACGTATTATCAGATCTATCTTTTAAAGTTCCGTGTATCATAAAGCCTATCTGGTGTAATCATATTACTGAAAGTTCATACAGTTACAAAATACGTTTGTGTTTACCGTAATTTACAGCAAAATTTCATTTTTATTACTGTCATAATGACTAGATATTAAACACTGTAATGTAGGGTATACCTTAAAAGTGAAATATTATGTGCTAGGCGTTGTTTTAGAATATACTGCACCACCCATGTATACTAAACTACTCTAAATATTCCTATAATTTGTGTAGACGTTCAGTCGCACTTTATTTATGCTAAAGTAACGAAGATGTAATATTTCTTGGCATTTATTACGCGTTTCAGCTTAATCATAAGTCGCATTGTGCTGTTCTGGGTTCTCAACGGGCTACTTTGTAATCTCGTTACCAACTGAATACGGGGTATGCCCCGGATTTGGTCGGCAACGGTTAACACGAAATAAAAAATGTCAGGGTAAACACGCCTCGCTAAAATGAAAATACCAATTTTATCATGAACACAAACTACAGTAAGATACATTTTCAGTGTGCGAATCTTCAGTCAAAGCAGCAGAATCATGGCAATACAGTTTTATCGAAATAAATATTTTACAGTAGTTTTTATGAGTCTAAACCGTGCATTTAATCCCTTTATATTCCAGCCTAGTGTCCAAATTATATAATTGACCGATACTGGAAAACAGCTGAAATAATAAAGAAATGTGAAACTCAGTATCCCAAAGCATTGACAAAAGTGCTGCCAAGCGTACCAATATAAGACATCTGTGAGATTTCAAGCAAAATTAAAATTTTAGTTCTTGTTTGACAGGAGTTTGCTTAATCTGAAAAGAGTGCGGGCACAGTAATGGAATCGTAATTTAAAGGCATTTTGTCAGCACAATTTTCACGCGACTGTCGGTGTATATTTTTGGAAGTTGGAAAATCATACCTGAGTATGAGCGCTTCGTAGATTTCACGTGACTTATAGCTTCATTGACTACGTCTTAAATCAAGCCATTTGTCTGGCTTAATCAAAAGCACCATGGGTAAATTTCTTTATGAGGCTGGGGAAGGTAGGTAATATTAAAAAAGTTTTAGTGTAATAATAAAGCTTTTAGCGAAAAATATGCATAGGAAATTTTATGTACCCGAGCGAAGCTATGTTGTTAGATTCAAAGAGCCAAATTATTATTAATAGTTAACCAGAAACACGGTTTATAATTAAAATTTTATACATAAAAACTAGTATTTAAAATTATAGAATATATTCGATACTGTGTAATGCGGCTACAACGATTTCATTTAGTCTTGCCATACGTAAACATAGCATGCTTCTCAATGCGCATTGCGTAGATTCTGAAGCTTATATTCTTCAATAAATAAGTAAAACATATATTTAATTGGTAGAACACGAATGCACGGCATGCGACTCAGCCTTATGTTGGGAGTAGGGCGTTTGCAACCGCAACTACTCCTTGTTCCTTTGTATATATGGATATTCAAGTCTAGAATATATTAAGTTTTCCACCATATATTCTCTGGAATCGCTACTTTAAATTCTACACAAAATTTTAGCTATTGAATGTCTATGCAAGGCACATCCATTGGCGCTCGCTGTATTGTAATTGGTTCTGCAATAATAATTCCCGCATTGCATTACAGACAGAAATTTTTATCCGAGGTTATATGCATGGGCGCAAGCACCGCGTGGGATGCGTGTCCCTGAAATATGTCTGGGATATGCTAAGTCGTCGAACCATGTATGTATATATAAAAACATGTCTGGCCTGTCCGAGAATTCTGCCAAGTTGGGAAATTATACATCTTTGTATACATGTAAATATGTATGGGCAACGGATATGTAAGCCGACAACTAAAAATGCATCAAATTGGTCGATCCTGTAGCTATATATGAATTGATACATAAACGTTCTACGGTTGTAAGGTGGTACTCCGTCCCGCCACCAGGTTTTTTTCGAAAGTACTTTGCCACCCTTCAGATGTTTTGTAAATACTAATTTCCGTAGCCCCAGATTTGTTTCGTGTTTGTGCCTCTCGTTATGTATATTTTTTATGTTTTATTTGTAAAGGGCCTGCGTTTCCTATTACCAAACCGATTTTGAAAGATTCCTCAAACTTGTCTCGTAGCGGAGGAAAAACTGATGTATTTAGATATCGCGTTGGCAATATTTGCATTGTTGGGTTTCATTTAGCACCTTTGGAGTGTATTTTGTTTCCCACACCGCAAAAACAATCATGGTTCCAGTTTTTTCTTGCTGGTCTAACCTTGTCGAGATTTTGTTTTATTGAAATTATGCTTAGCTATGATAGACGACTTGTCATAATATGTCAAAAGAATTATCAAATATAATGTCGTACGATCAGGAATGCGATGCCTGCAGTCTGCCAATAACTGTATGACTGAATACAATATATCAAATCGTTAAGCGTCTCACTTTTTTATATCTCTGCAAATGGCTTTCTGAGTTTCATAATCTTGGCGAGATCTGTTGTGATAGATACATAGCTTATTCAGCGACACAACCTATAAAAGTTGTGGAACACCGTACTAAATTGACATCATTTGTTCGAAGCTGTAGTTGACAACGTTTAGCGGGTTGTATGTAATATAGCGTTGATATTTTAAAAATAAAACTGATATTGCTACTATTTTCAACTATTTTTTAATACAGAACCAGCAGAAGTAATGAATGTTGAAATTTTGCACATAGTTTAAAACGCTCTTGTCATTTACTCAAGATTTGTTAGATACCATTTCAGTTCAGCAGCTAAAAATAGTATTAAGATAGGTTAGACTTCGGTAGTTGTTATAATAGTAGATTGTTTTGTGCGGGACCAGCAATACATACAGCACTACAAAAACTACAGCAAACTAAAGTTATGCATCATTTACGATAATTTGCGTGCGCCAGGGCCATATTATGTCACGCGTCCAACTCAACTAGCTTGAGTCAACTATGGCTTATCTGGACTACTATGGTACATTTTTATAGCTTAGCTGGTCTTAATGTGACAAACAGGGGCTTAGCTAGGCTATGCGTGACAAACGGAGCGTACGGCTGAACTGTCAATTGAAAAATTTTATTTAGTATTGTGCTTAGTGTAATAGCATTTTGTTTTATAGTATTTTCACATTAAGACATAGTGGCTAGCCCATTTGAACGCGTGACATAATTAGGACCATGCGCACGAATTTTATTGTAAATGATGCATTATGGAACATATATAAATGTTTTCGAAACTATTGACTACTGATGTTATGGCTTATAATTCTAGTCTAGAGTTTCAGTCTGACATGTTTGACGCTCTAAACATGCGGGTCTTTTTAGGTCCCCAGCAGGAATTTGGCCAAAAATATCGGTACGGAGAAATTTTTTTGTATAATTTATGATAACCGTGATCCACCCTCAAGGTACTATATTTTAAAAGTTTTTTTCAGTAAATATGTATTTCACAGTACCACGTTTTATTGAGAGCTTATTCGTAAAGTGCCAAAATCAGCTCGAATTATTCGCAAAGGGATATCAACACTTAATCGTAAATAACGTGTCAATGCTTGAAGACACATAAAACTCATTTTCTACGAACGCTTAATAGATCCAGTGGATTGTGGGATCGCTCAACTCGTAATAGTCAATGCGGTTCCAGCTATAAGCAAAATTTTGCAGTTACCGAAGAAATTTCTTTTCGGAAAATATTGATATTGATGTTACGGTGAACCTATTTTTTATGTATTCATAGGTCGACCCAAATTCATAATATATGGTGTCATATCATGTTGCCATATCATACCAGGCGTGTGTATGTCCGCCTGGATGATAAGAAAAATATCAGACCGTCTTAACTGACTGAGCCAAAGACTAGGTCAGAGTTGATATATTATGTGGGTGGTACAGGAAATGTTAGTGATTTTTTGTTTAGCAGTTGGATGCTATTTATGATCGCATAAAGCCAAGTTTGTGACCGTTACGCTGTATCGGATTGTCTCTACTAACCTTGTCTACGGAGCAAAACTTTAACTTTAAATTTGGTTATATTTGCACTGCATTGAACTTGTATCATTTCAAAACGTCCCACCAACCATATGGGCAAGTTAGCTAAATTTAGATATTGCCCTTGTTTCTTCAGCACATGTCACCTGAAATGCTAAAACGAATATTCGAAACTGCAAAACTAATATTGTAGGTTCGCATAAGACAAGCAGAAAATTGATTTATAGAAAAACAGTGAGGCGTGCTCATAGTGAATGTGATTATTGTGAAAATGGTATTTACCTTGAAATCTTAGTGTGGTTCCGGCTTAATTGTTTGCACCAAAATAAAGGTGAATATAGATAGTAAAAATGCCCTCATAGCGAATTTTTTGGTTGGCCTCTTGTGAGTTCACTATAATAGCGCGCTGTTATGTATACAAATGTTATGTTGAACAAGTCTTTCAGCGATAAAAACACAATGGACTTTAAGATGTCTTCGGCTAAAAATATTTTAAGGTTTTTGTGGTTTATAATGTTATAGTCCTAAAACCTTTACTGTGACACTACGTTGTAGGTCATTCGCCGGTATTTATATTGAAGCGATTTTAATGTGAGATTTTATATGTATAAATCCTGAATTCTCTTATTTTCTCTATCGGTTTCAAGGCCGCCATTTTGCTCATACCCACTACCGATCGTCATCGTACAGGCGAGAAAGTTATTGCACTCACTCAGGTCGACTACTTTTCATATAATCTTAACATCTAATCTTGATAGTTCACTCGTACAAGCTTTTCCACCATTCACTCTGTTTCGTTTCATATTTTATAATCAAACTCCTTGATCCAGCTAGCTTTGACCAAATATTGTTATAACAAGTTTGTTTTGTTGAACTATCTCTGCGCCCGATTCGGCTATGGACTTGCTGGACCAGTTTGCTTCGAAATTTCTATAAATTATCAACCGATAATTTCATCGGTACGAAGCTACAAAACTTACAACTGGATTCACGTGAGGTAAATATGGAGGACCATGTTGTGTTTAATAGCCTTTTTGGCCGCATTATCTTCAGCGTATTGTGTCATGATTTTGATATTTGAACGTTAAAGTGTGTGCACATATTTTTGGATCGAAATTTGGGCTTCAAATTCAGAACAGAATCTTTCCAAAAATTGTCTTAATTTTTGTCCTTTTTAAAATCTAAAGGTTTGTCCACCGTTTAGGATTTTTCGAAGCATTTGTTTTGCCCAATCAACCGCGAACATTCTTTTAGTGTTATGTTTATATCTGAGATCAAATTTTATATAGATACTGCTCAAAGGAAAAAATGAAAAACAATTGGGTTCGAATTGTACTATTTTATTTTTATTTTATTGCAATCATTTTGCAAAGTAGAGGAATTTGATTTAAAAACCGCGGCAGTTATGACGTTTTCGCATTAAATATTTTTGATCAGATATTATATAGATTCTATTTAAATTTTGTTCCGATTTTGAGCTTCAAATACAGTGTTCAAAATCTAAATAAGAATGGACGCAGCTCTAATACTATTTCCAGTGATTTCGCTGGCGCGAATAGTCATGCCTAATATGGTCAGCGCTTGCACGTTTAACATGACAATGAGACGCGAATACTTAACGGAACAATATTATTACGATATGACAACTATCAATAGTACAAACTCAAAGCAACTATTTTGCAATGACAAACCTTTCAATTGACTGCGTTCCATCATTTCAGTATTGTTAATACTTGAAACAAAGTTATGTTAACTAACTCCACATTTATGCACGTTATTTGGTTCCGATTTCCACTGCGAAGCATAACGTGCCCGTAATTAAACGGTGACCATTGTTTTATTATTATTGAATAATACGACCATTTCGTTTAACCAGTACAATAGAACTAATAATAGCAATTTGCATTATCTGTTTCAAATACCATCATCTATCATGCACATCGGCAAAATGCGAACCCGGTTTAAATGCTCAGCTACAATATTAACCATATTATTTTGTAGTATTAAAACAAAAGAAAAATTTCAGGTGGTTTAGCAAGAGGGTGGGGGCCTGCCTTCCCACTGTTACTGACAAACGTGAAAAAATAGCTGACGGGGTTTATATAACGAAGTCATATAAACGAAAGACTGCACCACTTTTTTGCCAGGCCCCTACACTTTGAAGAGCTTGCAACGCACCTGAATGATTTAGATCACACTGGTTTATGTTGCATCAAAATGTTATTTGGTCACATAATATATAATTTGCCCTCACATCCAAAGATTTATGGCAAACTTTAACTGAATCTTATTGATTTATAATATGTATCATTTATTTATGCGCTGTGTAAAAAAAATTGTCACGCCCAGATACTCTGCTGCTTGTCTGGAATATAAATCCTGTTTGGAATACAATGCCTGTTATTTTCCGAAGTTTAAAAAGTTTCCAATATCATACCCTCTGCATATATCCACTATCCGTTCAAACCTCAGCTAATTAGCTTCCGTTGATGTTTTAATCAAGGAAATGCAACGCAAAACTGACTTATGAGAATTATGACGATCATCTAGACCAGAACCGTCAATAAAGTAGTTTGATTTTGAATATCAGTTTCTTATCGATTTCGTATGGATCACTTAGTGGCTCTTGCCCCTTTAAAAATGTCTACATATTTTTTCAGAAAACAGCATACATAATGACGAAAAAGTTAATATTATTATTGTGTAGACCATGGTGTGTATGTGTATTGTTATTATTATCATATAAACCACAGCATGCGTTCACATAAACTTGTGGAATATTACGGACTTTCCATATTCAGACTTATGGTATGAGATATGTACTAATTGAAGGCTGTAACAACCATAGTGGCCGTTGTTTTAACACATAGTAGGCTGAGGGCCCTTTTAGACTCCTAAGGCTACAAACATGCTTCTGTGCTACAACTAACTTGCAGCAGGTATAGCTACGCAAAGCTAAATGTGTATTCAGACATTTTAACGCACGGCTTTAACTATATAACCGTGTTACAACCAATTTTAGGTCATTACTTATTCAAGTTGATTGTTGCTGCTAAACATGTTCGCATTGTTTAAGATAAAGAAATAGTTTATTTTAATCGTGTACCAGCCTTTTATTTGGGTGGATTAGCTGCCTTAAAGCAGCGAACTAGCTATACAGGCTGTGAAGGAAGCCTTATTCCAAAAATAACTGCCACACAGAGCTGTGTATGGATATGGGTACCAGCGGCTTGGTCGAACACGAGCCCAAAAATTGATTGTTCCCACAACGTGCACAGTCGCACTCAGTGGTGAGGGCTGCGGTCGAAATAACTAGGTAGCGTCGTTCAGTAGCGTCGTCCAAAAGTTGTAGCGATGCCATCCCCATACCGAGAGACACTGAAAGCCATATGGTTTTCAATAGTACTCGCTGTCAAAATAACTAAAAGATTTTCTTTAGTCGGCGCTTTGTGATTCCGATTGATTGAGCAGAGGTACTGCAAATGAAATGACTAAATTATTCCCTTTATTAGGCGCTGTTTAAAAGGCTGGATGGTTAGTTTCCTTTAGTGCTTCCCAAAATGCTTGGTTAGCGGGTATTCGTCCGAAAAACTAATCGATCTGTTGACGGGATGGTGACCTGATCAATTTCATAAAGTTTTGAGCTGGAAAGCCTTTGTTTGCTGGTCGGGTAGTATGGAGTAGGAAGACGGAAGCGGGTCACGTTCACCGTCGTGTATCCTGGACAGAGTCAAAAAATTTACTATTATAAGCATAAATGCAGCAACATTGTGTTCATTTATGTCACTAGTAGCTGTAGCGCGACGCTAAACATGACATTCATGTGCTTCTCCCTGATCATTTAATTACCAGTGCACCGAACTACTGTTCAAAGTTCGATATTGCAGTTCCACTTACGTAATCAGTACGTTTCGTAGTCAATTGCGCGTCCTTTTTTATACACGTTATTAATCAGTTTTGAATCTAGAGATAAGATATCAAATATTATAGAAAAATATATGTGTTTTCCTGCGTTTACAAGTCGTTTTAAAACATTTGTGCCGCTCGAAAAATATCTTAATATTTATAATGCTTATATATACTTTGACACCAATATATTTACACGGTTCACTGAATTAGTATACAGTTATATATGCACAAATGGTGTCTTACTCACTGTACCGTTTACGTAAAATGCTGCAATTACTTGGTACACGGTATTTATTTATTTTAGAATTTTGCCTTGAAACTTAAACATTGGCGATTGCTGCGCCGGAAGCTATCACTTTTACCGGCAAAATTGACGTTAATGATAATCATTGTGCTGGTACTGTGTATATTGTACTGAACTCTTGTTTTGGTCAATAAGTGGTTGCATGAAATGCGGGTGATATTATTCGAGCGTGCGTTCGTCATTTAAGTACTTGACACATTGTTCGATAACGTAATATACATGGTACAATTCAGAAACTACATATATTTCAGAAATGTTTGCTTTGGCTTTTTTCAAGGCATCACACATATGATAATGCGTAACTAAAATCCGCTGGGGTGTATCTCAACACATAGTTGTATACTTATTGCTATGTTTTAGCTCTTCCGAATATTCTTTAACATTTTAAATGTAATTAAATACTATTAGCAAGTGTAAATCAGAAGTGAGAACGGGCCGAGATTTTTCGGGTCAAACCGGACCATTGGAAATCGAGGCCGGCTTGGCGCGACCCGGTCCGGAGCTGAAAAATTTCGTCCCGAGGCGGTCCGGCCCGTTTGAAATCGGGTGTAGACCCGCTCGATATAAAGGATACACGCGATATAAAAACGCATATATGAAATGAGAACTACAATAAATTCTTAAAACGAACCCAAGATTATCGAGCCGTGTACTAATCATTCGCTATTTCACCGAGGTGAGAATGACCGTATTTTTTCGGCCCGACCTGTACCGTTGGACATCGGCGTCGGTCCCGCCCGGAACTGCAACATGTGGGCTCATCCTGGCCACTTTGTAATCTTGTGTCGGCCGCCTTCCGAAATTCTCACCTCTAGTGCAAATGCTATATTCGTCACCATGGGCAGCAGTAAAACACCTAGATATTGCGGTGCGGTTATTGGCGTAGCAACGTCGACAAATTTTTATGTCTTGTAGTACTTACATATGTAAAGTGACACAGCAAAATAATTTTCTTTGCAATATACAACTAATGACAAATATAAGTTACAAAATTTTATCACAGTATACATTTTATATTATGAATTTTTTCTCATTTTGCAAGCAATAAGTGGTTGAGAAGTATGCAGTACCCTATTAAATTTGCGCCCAATGGAGTGTCACTTTGATAAGTTGACGGATGAAATATAGCTTTAATTTCAGATGAAAATATGGATTTCGTCCGCTTATTCCGCCAGGTGGAAGCGCTAAAATCAATATAATAATGTCGCCATGGACCACACTGATAATCCATAAATCTATACCTTGAATCAAACCATTTCCTAGCAATTGATAACGAAATATATAAATACTAAATTTGACCAAAAGCAGAGGTCTATGTTATTGTTTCCTCGCTAAGAGATTGTGATGATAATTATGATGTAAGCTTTACTATATAAAAGTATTTAATATTTCAGACGTCACAGTCAACTATTGTGAAAGTCAACTGATCAAGTGTTTCAGCCTTCTGCTTCATTTTCTGACTGTCTTGTCATTTCCTACATCTTTAGAAAACCAAAGCTCGAGGTGTAAAATTTTGAGATATTAAAAATTTTGAGATATTAGATAACAGTCTGTTTTTGTAAATGGTGATTTATAATGTTTATCTTATAACTATACGCTTCTCATATTGAAACATTACTAAATGTGCATGGTATTTCTGGCGTATTTGCTCTTCAGGAGCTTCTTGTGGGGCACACACGCAGAAACGCCCATACTGCGGTCCGGACCCCATTCCCCAGTTTTTCGCCTACGGTGGCTCGTCTAAGTTTTGCAACCCCATTTTATCACCTTTCTATTGCACATTTATACTATGGTTCAAGTCGACCGCTTTTCAGGTAATGGTCAAATGATAATTTTATCCGGACCTCTCCGCAATTTTTCAGGCCGTGGTTACGCACTGGGTCCCACTGATCGTTTGTTGGCCAGTGCAAGAGTCCTGGCGTAAAGAACGCTCAGGCGCTTCTTTACACTGATTCTAAGTTACAAGAAACATTGTAATGCCACATAGAACAGTGACAGATAGACAATGTTTTCTCATTTTAATTTTAAATTCAAATCTCAATGACTGTATTTACCTTGCCACGACATAAGATACAGATATCAACAATAACAACAACGTTGACAAACAGATTGTCTCTGCGAAAGATGACTTTTCGGCATATTCCACGTCTAAAAATGAAAATTTAAGATCAAGGCAATAACATTTTTCCTCACCGCCCCAAGTGACCTAGTTAACTATCTTCCCAACTTTAAATAAAAAAACTGTTTTCCTCCGCCACCACTCTCCTACAAAGTCTCTGTATTCGTATATTATCCTTTCAAATAGAATCCTTGGCTTGAATATGCTTGAGTGACCACTCTATATGGTGAGTGACAACACCATTGTTAAAAACAAAACGCTTATTTAGCGTCCTTCTGAGGCCAGTTGTCCCTGATTTGGCTGCGCATAGGACTCGTATAAGGATCTTAATAATGAACGGCAAAAGTTTGCAATAGACGCAAGTTGTGAAAGATTTTGGCCGTTTTTGCTAATAAATTTTTTCACAGTGGTAAATAATCTTCAGCTGTAGATTTCACCTGATAAACTATTCCCTCAGCTTGCTTGGCGCGGGGTGGGCTAATTTGTTCCAAAATTTGGTAGCATGGTTAATAATTATAATTGAACGATTTGTTCGAGAGCAAATTGTGTATATTGAATGATTAGGTGAACGTTGAAATATCCTATAAGCTTCACTGTGAACAGATGACAGGTAATTTGAATTGGGTAAATTTCTGAGCGGTGATTTGAAATACTGGAGCTACGGGCTGTCATCTGAAAAAACATTGTGTTATTTATTGCTAGCATGTGTTTTAATGACACTTTTGTACAACCACAACAAGTGTTAGGAGCTGGCTTGCTTAAAAACAATCACTCAGCTTAATCAAAATATAGACTATCGCTCGATTAAACTACTGAACGAATAGAGTTTATATTGCTAACCGAAGACGATTTACCTAACGAGCAGGGAAGTCAAATTAAATCATAACTCCAAATCAAAATTGTTTTATAGTAGCGTGCTATTTGATTAATTCACTTCATCAGGATTAGCAGCGCACGCAGTGTGGAGAGACCATAGTGCGCAGACCCTCACACGTCGAAACCGGTGCAACAAAAAATTTTATCTGCAGCTCCTCAGTTAAAGCGTCTTTTTCAAATTTCGGAATGTTTACGATGGTCACCAGCCTGATTTCTCTAACATTTTGCCATAGATTAAGGCATTGGAACGTTCGCGCAACATAAAACCCCTCCTAAGACAAAATCCTGCGTGCACTCCTGATTAAAAGTATGACGTATTAAATAATCCGAAGGTATTAACTAAGCGCCGAATCTTTCCAGGAGAATATTAATATATTCAGGATAATAAGCAGTTATCCATTAATATTCGCCTCCACACTATAATAAATGTATGTATATAAAGACCGACTATTAATAAATCTAGTACGCCAACGAATATAGTTCCTTTTACGACATCATAAATTGTGGATTAGTTCTTACCGATGCAAAAGACGAGACTGTCAAAATGCGCGACAGACCCGTTTTTAACCAGCTAATAGGCATTACATATTAGCTTTAAAATTTTGACAACGTCTTACTAACTTTGAGACGAGAAACGAGGTAATTACCGTATATTTAATTGCGGTTGAGTAAAGCTAACTTTCTGCTATTGTGGTTTTTGAGCTTCGATATTGTTTTAAAACGAACTGCAGCGTTCTAGTGGTCTTTGTAACCAAATAATATGAGTGACGTGTGCGGCGTGTAACATTATTTTTTTGTATATAGCGAACATTATTGTTACCAAAGTATTTACAGCTCTTATGCTGCCAGGTAAAATCATGTACTAACTAACACTGTGGGGGGCAATACATCATTGCGACAAACAAAATTCAATGTTATATATAATAAAGCCTTTCAAATTTGTATCGGACTCCCTTGGGTGCGCCTCTTTCACTTTATAGCAAACATCATAGTCATACTATGTAGTTTTTGCAAAACTGGCGCAAGTTAATGCTCACCAATGCAATTTTGACCTCAGCCACTATATCTGTTTATATAATTTTATTCTGTTTAGCTAATTAACTTTTTGAAGAAGACGTCATTAGAGTTCTTACTAACTGATGTCTATTCTATTTTTGTTGTTTTTTAAATTGCAGTTATAAACCAATCACTTATTTTATGATCTTTTTAAATAGCTTAAACCTACTGTTTTACAGTCAAAATAAAATATACATGCAATCTTAACCCTTTATTTTATGCAATAAGCTCAAATTAAACCGTAAAATCAGACCCACTTAGCCTGATGGACAGAGAAAGCTGACTAGATGAAAAATCGAAAAAAATATACAATTATGAGTCTAAACGCTAAATATTTATGAAATTTAGTTTGATAGAGTTTGGTCTGCAGAATATGTAGTTAAACGTCTTATATATGCTTCATACTTTTATTTTGATGAATTTGGAAAATGTCGCATAGCTGAGATTTAGCAAGACTGTAATATCAAATTTTTATGGGACAGGTCGATGTGCGTTGTAGCAGTAATGAGCAAAAACTATGCTGCGATTTATTTCCACCATTTAACTCACCGCAAATAGATAAATCCGTATCAGTGATATCCTTTATTTATAGTGCATTTCGAACAATTTTAGGTATCGGCTGTTTCTTTTAGACATTAGTTATACAAAAGAGCATTTGTTGCTTTGGCTATTTACTAGAAATGTTTCTTGCTAGTGTTTTTCTCAAATGGTTTAATAGAAAAAAACGGTCTCGTATGTTTAGCCGTAGCACTGCTGTGCACAGTGATAGCCACAAGTATGCAACATATACAGAAAATACTGTAAATTAGTAGAAACCAACCGAAGACTCGCCTGGACGATTGTCAGCATTGTTACAAGTATTTGTGTTCAGTTTGTTTAAAGAAATAGATAGAATGATCTTTCGAACTTTTGACACAAACGAATAACCGGAAAAGATTTCGTTTTGTTCAGAGTCGATCAGAAAGATATTTTTTTGCGGAACTAAACTCGCATTAACGTCCTTTTTTAAACTCGCATTAACAGGTCTAACTTTTATCGCGCGCAGGCAGACGTGATGGTAGCTAAATTCGGCTTGAACGGAAAAAGTATTTACGCAAGGGTTTACGTATGCAACGCAGTCTAACAAATCTCGATCTGCCCCCCCCCAAAAAAAAAATCTAGAGTTTACGCCTCTGCATCACTTCTCTAATAAAATCCAACTCAGATAAAGCCTTGCTACCACGTTGGTTCCCACTGGTGACAGCTATATAAATCGAGGCTATGTAGCCTAAAGTCAAGTCTATGCAAGTTCACGATAACTGACTGTTATCCTGCAAGAGCTCAGGTGACCAGTCATGGGCTTCGTGCTGAAGATATGGTTCCGAATTACTATTTTTAGAAGCATTAATTATCACGAGACTTGTAAATTGTACTTCGGAAACTTATATTGCAGCTCCTTACTGATTTCTCCATTTGCCAAACATTTGTAGATGTGGTTGAACCAGGCCCCTTGTGCAGAACCAGCTGTACGCAATTTTGACAGAGAGTTTGAAATTATCACACATCCGGATTAACTCTAAAATTTTAAGCTAAAATACTATTTTTTTCATTGCAAACCGCTATAAGATTGTTAATAAATCTTCATATAACAAATTGATATTTATGATTGCATTTAATTTAAGTTAAAACAAACATTAAGAAGCTCTTTATGTAAAATTGAAAAATATGTTTGAAATAGAATTTTAGAAAACGTATTAATTCGTTGGCTCTAGCGCACGTTTTTGCATAATTGTGAAGACGGAGTGCGATACTTTAAACTTGTATAAAACGATCTACGATCAACGTTTCGTGCCGATGCAAAAATGCTTCGAAAACAAAATTTATTCCTTACCGGATTATCGCCATAGTTAGCCATTGTACCAATCAGTAATATCACCAGCATTTAGTTTCTAGTAGAAATACTTTGTCTACTCTATTAGCGTGAAATTTAACCTTTGGTAAATACCCAATATTGGTGTTCTATGGTAACGAGCAATTTCTTCCAAGAATGGCCAGAATTGACAAATATTTGAACATCAACTACATACAAAGTAGCTACATAGTTTTGCATATGGGTTCTTTATTACGGATAGAACGCAAGTCTTTTGGTAGCAACTGCTTGTATATTTGTGTTTAACAACAACAAAATCAACCATATTGCTATGTCGGCGAAACAGTGTCCGACCCTGCCTCCTAAGAGAAAAGTCTAAGTATGCTATGATGTCGGAGGCTTTGCAATACAACCGTATAAGTAGCGGTGTCCCAGACCCCAAAATTGAACGGCAAGTATAGGGAAAGGTGTTAAAGGCCCTCAGCAAAACTGTATAGCAAATCTCCAATTTCCATTCGTAACGCTTTGTATTATAAAAGGTACCTCGGGGCTCTAGGCTTTGCTAGTTGGGTAAATTGATGGTTGTCTCGGGCATGCCATATCGCTTACAACCTTATCGAAGTACGCATATAAACTGATATACGGCACAATGTGTAGCTATAGTAGCTGGGGGAATGATTGGAAAATTGATATGAACGCGCCAAATTGATAAGAATTCGGGAAACATTGCGAAAGAGGCTCATTAAGGTCATATAATGCCAACTGCATCATAGTCAGGACCATTCTTATTATAATGATACAAGGGTGAACACATTCTCAGATTTAAGCATATTTCTCTACAGACTATTCCCATATCATCACAAAGATAAACGGACATGAAGCACACAATATGAAACCTTTAGCGTTTGATAAAGATGCAGTATTGTAAAAGATTGTTGGTTTTAGTCGGTACCAAAAGATAAATTGTTTGCACTTGTTGTCAAGTAGCCCACGACACGCCTTGTTGTTTGTTTGTAATTAGACCTTAACTGAAAGCTAAGATTTATATCTTCTAGTATGACAGTTGTTGCGATCAAACAAGCTACGGTATTTGAAACTTTGACCGCTATAATATGCCTTTTCAGTGAGCCATTTTTTTCTAATAGCTAATAATCACAGTAGCTGCAACAGTGTCGCAAACTAGTTGTAAAATTCAGCACAATTCAATGTTTAGGTTGAAGTAATTTGGTCTGCGAAAGGTGATATATTTCGAGCATAAAGTGGAGTATGACGAGATAGCCAAAGTATTTAATATTTTTCAAGTAAATAGAGATAAAGACCCGTACGATGCAATGTGCGCTAAGCACGCATCAATTGAATTTGTTTTGTGGCAATGTGGCTGGCGCGTTTGTGCTGAGGCAGTAGAAAGTGAAACTTAATTTATTCATACATGCTCATAGGTGCTAAGGGGGTCACACCCCCGAAAGTCGAACCCCCGCCCGAGACGAGGACCCGGCTACCCCCTCCCCTCCCCCTGGCACCTCGGATTTCGAGCATGTATGGAGTTATCTACAACACGTACATTATTCAGTTCAATTCTTACGGATATTTTATCAAGTCCTGCGATTAGGCTCTGGTGCTGACGAAATTTCAACATCTTACTTATAGTTTTAAGTTATGCGTAAAAGCTTAATTAATAGCTTTTCAAAATATTGAAAATCTTGTTACACCTGTACGCAGTTTACCGCAATACTTACATAAGCTTGGTCCAACCAAGTTCACCTGATCGTAGCCTTTTTTGACGACATGTTGAATTTTAAAAAGCATTCGGTTTTTAGTAGCCCAAGAAAAAATAGGAAGGTTAACGTGATAAACCTTCTCGTTTTTAAACTATACAATAAATCGTTGCTTTTTGACTGTTCAGTCCAGTTTGCGACCTTTAAGTTTCTGTTTTCTCTGTGGCTCACTGCATAACTTGACAACGTATTGACACATATATTTCTGAGTAGACAAAATTATACAATCTATGCCGTGTCAAAATAATAAAGTATCCAATGTATAAAAATAACGACTCCAGGGAGAAAACGATCTATTTAATAGTCTACAGGCCCATTCAAGTAAACATAATTTTCCGATAATTCGTGACTAACTAGATGTGCAATACATTCTGTGTTTATGCATTCAATACACTTCCTGTAAATTACATGACGCAAATTAACTGACGCAAATTAATTGGTAAATCGCAAGACACACCAATGAAAAGCCGGATACATTGCCTCAATTCCTGGCTATGTCTATGCACATTAAGTGACACTACACCCAAAAAGCTTGCGTTAAGCACAATTACAGTGCGCCAAAAGTTCTGTGCCAACAGTGCGATATTCTACGTACCGTGTAAAGCTCTGCTGGATGTAATTCTTTGAATACCTACCGTACGGCATCATAATTTTCATTGCTCGACTGATCTCGTTATGTAACTTGTAACAAGCTAACAGTGAATGATATTTCCGATGCAGGTACACCATCTATATAACCGGCTTTATTTTGACTCGTTTATTATTTGATTAATCTGTTTTGCGTTTTCTCGGAACTAATGGATTTTGAAAGCTCATTAACATTTCCGTTTATAACGCTTAAAACCAAATACTTCTAAGTACTTGCTTTATTTGCTTTTATCGATTTTTGTCTGTCAGCTTTGACACGTGTTTTCACAGATATTGTACATATATCAAATCTATGTGATGGAATGATTTAAATATTTTATTACATATGTACGTAATGAAATGAAAGGAAAAGTGAAAACGCCCGCTGTAGATAGCGTGGCGATACCGATCTCCGTTTCCCCAAATTTTCGGCCCGTATGAGGTCAAGAGAGGTAACTGGAGCCAGAAGTGGCTTCCTCGCAATCGGCCATTTTCGCACGAATGCTACTCAATTTAAGGACCCGGAATAGATGGAATCATGTGTTATCCTGGTCAAAGTCTTACGATCAACGCTCTACGGATTCATCCACTCATCTATATATTACCTATACGGGGTATAGGTAATATATAGATTTACATATATTTATAATCCGCCTATTCTTCCTATGAGCATGTATAATTTATGATGTCCGTCAGGTGGTAAGGGTAGTCGCGTCGTGAGGTACGGTCCCCCAAATCATATATACTGCCCTCTTCCCACAGAAGTTCTGTACTCCCACCACGTCGATACTATCTACCCCGGGACCTTCGACACCTCTGATATATAATTTTGGCAACAGCTGTACGTTACTTCTAACGCTGTCAGATGTTTTTTTATTTTGTTTAGAGTAGGCAATTCATGTTTCCGTGAACAAATGATGATCACTGAGCTGTTTCAATATCTCAGTTTCAGGCGAGATTTAGGATTTAATGTTGCTAATTCAATACGCATTTTATTTGTTTTACTGTGAAGAACAACGAATATTGTTTATTGTCGTCGAAATAAGACTGCCTCGGTCGGATATTATTTAATGATATCGCGGCGTGGATTTCGCTTTCTATTCATTCGATTCTGATACAGATTATGCAATTTTTGTGTATTTTAGGAACTGTCGCTGGTTGTACATTACAGGAATTGAAATTATTTTTATTACAGGCTGGTGCAGTGTTTCCGGTAGTTTGCAGGTCTATGTAAAGCATTGGGTGGCACCACTCAATCATTTCATATGTGTTGGGTATAAATGAACCCGTTGTTCATTGCGAAGCGTATACTTGTTAAATTTGACGTTTAAGGCAAAGTTCGCTCGGTTTGTGAAAAGTCTTATCTTTCCTAGCGACATGGATAGGTCCTAGCCAAATAATCCAGGTTTTACTCACTGCCGCGGTTAAATATTGTTGAACGCTACACGAAATGCACATTAATCGCATATAAGAAAAGATTAAGAACTGTTATCGGAATAACCATATATATTTTTTTATTTTTTTAACTTTTGAAACCAGTTGCGGATCCAGCACAGAGGTAAGGGATAGACATACCACACAAGTGCAAAATAGGCGAAAGAAATAAAAAAACAGGGGCTTAAATTATAGTCGAAATATTTCATTAAAAGCACCCCTCCTGTCGGAAAAATCTTAGGAAACCCACCCCTCTATATGAGAAATTTCAGGCCAGCGTCAGGAACTCCACTGGTTGTCAAGCGATGCTTATCGTATAGTTATTAAGCATCAAGATTTGTATGCTGCGGTTGGATGTGTATTTTGTATCAATTCAACACAAGAAAACAGTTAATTAAGCATCAAATCAAGCATTTTATTTTGGTGCTTCATTTCACACGGGAGGACTGTGTATTTTGTTTTTAGTATTTCAAAGTATGAGTGCTACATGTGTGATTGAAGAGTTTCTGTAAGCTTTCTGAAACATGTTAGCTGTTTGGTTGTTAAAAATGTCTCAAACCCAACAGTAATTCAAAAATGGCGTGAAGACAAGCATTTGTATAAGTAGTATAAGGCTGTTTCGTGGAACCCCCTACCGGAAAATCGTCAATAATGATGCAATGTAAATTTTAGCACTGTTCCATTTAGCTCGCCGGGTCGGTTCATAATCAATTTCTATCATCTTTACGACAAATTTATTTTTCATTTTGGGATACGAATAAGCGGCTTTAGGCTTAGTTAAATTTAAGCTGACACCTTCACATAAATATAAGTAGATCCTTATTAAATCATAAGTAGATAGCCTGATTTTTACACCAGTCAACTTTACACCAGCTGCGGTAAAGGATTTCGCAGAAGCAGCACAAAACGCGTCAACCCAATTTGTATTGTTTGCAAGCGTAACTCCTGGTCCAATGCGTGGCTCAATTGAATGGTCTGACACCGACTGCAGACTCACGGCGCCCTGTTACCATCGGTCACTATGGGATTTGACTATTTCTCATCCCAATCCGTTTTATCCTTCCACAGCTCTTAGATCAACAGCTTGCCTATCATCGTGACAGGGCGAAAAATCCACAAGGGTCGAAGACCCTCGCTAAGCACGTAAGCATCTTTCATCCAGGTGATAACGCTTTCAGCATAAATATTGCTCATAATTTGATGAACAACACCCGACGAAGACTGACGCATATGATACTGCACGACATTTTGTAGCAATACTGGACTGGTTATGGCACCAAAGAATACTCGAGTGAAGCGAAACTCGATCAAGTTATCTCTTTTAGGTGGATAATTTGGATTCTTAATCCACAGAAATTGAGCTACATCTCGAGAATCTGAATTCAAACCGATTTGCAAGAATGTCTTCTCGTTATCACTAATAATAACAACTGGTTAAAGCCGAAAACACCGTAGTAAGCCACACAGCACGATGCATGCAATCGTTCAGGCTTGGGCTTGCTTTATACGCTTTCCCTGAAGCATCCTAAATTATTATCACCTTTCTGATAACGTTAAAGGAGTCACGACTGCATGGCGCGATGTCATGTGTGATATCTCCTACATCAAAACGTTATAGATGATAGCCCTTGCCTCTTGATCAACCATTGTTTTGCTGTACGCAACAAATAATTCTGAGTCATTTGCTATTCGCTTCAAATACGGCACGAGCAGAATTGATGCAATAATCTTGTTGTCTGGTAGTGTAGACGCAATTGATTTCGGTGGCCATGACACGTGAAACCTGCCATCGGCTCGCATCACCGACGCATTGAATGGCATATAGCTTCCCCATCGTCATTTATCGTCGCCCCTATGTTTTGAAGACTGCAAAATCGCTCTAGTGCGATACTTAGGTCAACACTAGCCGTAAGATGCATGGTGTCGATACATCGATTGTGTACACCATATCACTGCCTATGAACCCTCAACTATAAATCCCAACGACGCCTTTAGAAAATTCGTTCATTCGTCAATTAGATAACGAATTCTTATCAGAACGTCGACAGGAACCATTTCCGAGTTGTTAGACACCGAACCGAATAAAAGCAATTTGTTTGAGAACGCGATATTTTGTAGAATTCAGTGCTACTTTCCGAATTGGACACGAAATTGGCTCAGTCACGGTTATCACCAAGATCTTCATGGAACCATCGTGCAGCAAGATATCAAACTCGATGATTCGATACTCGTTTGTACATCGCTGAGTATATAAAATACATCGAGATGAATTTCGATCCCTTAGAACGCGCTCCAAACTTCTTAGCTACTTGCGACGCAATGAAAGTTCTGGTACACTCTGTTTCTAAACACAGACGCGCTTGCGAAGCTTGATTCATTGTACAGTGACTAATGCTCTCTGCAAGACGACCTTATCGCACCGAGACAGAGAAGACATTTTGACAGGGTTGTGGTAATCACGTTGGTGTGCGACAGCGGCGTCGCCCTAAATCAGACCATCCCAGATTCTGGATGATCAGGTCTCAGCTTCGCGCCGAATATTGGATGAAAATAGAATAGAAAAGAAGGTAGACATCATATCGAACTTTCTTGAAATGCACACAAGCCCTTGCGTTAGAGCAGTTTTAAACGACACGACCACTACCCAGGCATAAGTACCGAAGCGCCTGCAATTGTTTACGTCGACACCAAACTATTGAATCTACCGTACACCGTTCACCATCTTTCTTGCGGTATAACTCAATTTTGACAAACTGCGCAAGCTTTGATAAAATGATAGGGACGCAAACATGTCCAAACTTCTCCTCCGGTAAACTAAGCCGTATTAAGCTACGGATATGCCGTTCACATTCATCAAACGCCGGCTGAAATTTCTGGGACTCGTGGGTGCTCGTCGGGAGGGCCCATATCGCTTCTAGGTGCGCAAAGATAATCAGTTGCTTATTTCCAAATGGCTGTTTTAATGCTTCTACTACAACTGAATACTTATTTGAGGTTAGCCGACACCCATCTATTATCCTAAAAGTGTCCCTGACAGCAAACCGTGCAGATACTTAAATTCGTCAATAGCGGACAGTTCCGGGTGTTCACGGATTGTAGACAAAACAGTCCCAATGTTCATACAACGCTAAAGGATCTTTCGAAAACTCATTTACCATTTAGGAACTTTGCAAATACTCTTTCATTGTAGCCTAACAACAAATTGCCTATTGCTCGCTGGAGTGATATATCGGATTGGTAAGCGGAAGCAGGTGTAGCGATATTGAGTTTAGCCATGAACTTAGCTATAATCTCGAGAATTACTTCGTTAACTTCTAGAGCCTTTTCAGTGTCTTCCTCAATGGCGTCTTCGTTATCTAGGGCCAGATCAATTTCGTCATTTAGCCTTTCAAGTAGTAAAGTTTAGCTAAGTATTATTGAATGGCTTGGCTACCCAGAGGACTAACGGTGGCCAGGAATCCCGCGGACAGTTTTCTCACCTTAGTACATTACCTGGTACCACTAACCGCTGTTTATGAAGCATAACTGTTCCTGAAGCCATTATGCTCGTCGAACAGAGTTGAAAATTGATTTATAACGCTTTACAAAGTACATATTAATTTAATTGATGACGAATGAACAACTCTAAAAAATACACAACACAATTTTCAAATCTGAGAGATTGCACACTATCCAGAAGCTTTGTTCCTTCCGATCAAACCCATGAACGTACTTTCCGACTCGAGACGATGCGTTGCCAAAGTAAAATTCTCAATTGTGCAAATGAAAGAACAACAACCGAGATCGAATCACTCAAAGGACCATGTAAAAATTTTCGCCTCAATTATTTAAAAACACTGACGGTCGTACCTTGAATCCCAGTTTACGTACAATCAAGTCTGCGAATCTAAAAACAAATTTATCAATTTCTCTTACAAACACATTTTGTAATATTCAATCCATCTAATTTGCATATTGGCATCATGAATTAACAATGAAATGACAACATTAAACAATAAAGTTATCTGTTGGTACCAAAATTGCCAACCGCCAACTTCGAGCGTTTTAGGAATGAATATTGGTACAAACAATGACCTTGTTTTGAGCTGTATAATGAGTTGTTAAAAAACATGAACTACTTATTTTCAACGCTCCACTAGCTATGTAATTTTGACTCAATGGCTTTCTGCCACGGTAATTATGGAGTAATTTTTCACGTTCGGCTCGCCAGAATTCGTTACTAAATCGAATTTACGCAGACTAAACGTCCCGTAGCTGATGTGGAGTGGGGGGCACATGACCTTATTCATTTGTAACCGATCATGTCGCAGGTAAGAATATATACAATTCATAGTGTCTAGCAGCAGAAAACCAAATCTGTATAAACTTGGTTAGTTTGATAGTATAATGTTATATGTAAACCAATTGCTTTAGCATGCTGCACATTATGTCGAGACAAGCAAGCAGATATGACCAGTGTTATAGATAATTTGCAAGTTAGATGATAATACAAAACTTTCATTTGACCATAACGTTTGTGTGCTATATATATGTTTTGCTTTAGAATTCTAGCTAATATAGAAAAACATGAAAATGTTATCCAATTCTGTTTAATGATTTTAAATTTACTCCTGCTGACAAAGAAATTTTGGTTGATTTTCCTCTAATATATATACCAGTTTTGAATACATTTGATTTCCTTCGTAGGAAAACCCATAGAAGTATTGTTACTGATACAGATATTTCAAACTAAAATCGTAATTCAGACTACACAAAACTTATACGAATTTAATCATTCGTTGGGAATATGTACGTATTGATAGCAAACCTCGGCTATTTTTTGATAAAATATGAATTTTGGGTCTTTTGCTGCCGCGTGAACAAAACTGTAGTAATGGTGAAGTTGCTACAGGTATCCTACATGAGGTCATCAGCAGTGCGAAAATTTTATTCATATCGATGAGTAACTTATCGATCACCATATGATGTTGGCTCAAAATATATTGTTATACCGTTAACCATGCCCAAATGATTTTCTTGAATGTATGTTGCCTTCAAACCTTTCAAAAGATAAATTTGGCAGTCCGCGTTAATCGGTTTCTGAATTACAGACGTTCGTAGAATTACAATTTTAAGAATCACATGTAAATTTACCAAACCCTAGCGAACCAATAAGGTTGTCTATATTATCAACAGTATACTTAATGATTACCGGTTTTACACGTTTACTGTGTACCTAGTTTGGAGTAATACCTGTCGCTATCTTATAATGGTTCCTAGATGGAATGTATACTTGCCTACAACGTAGGATAGTATGTGGACGTATCCATCAATAGTGTCAGGAATTACAGGAACAGACCTACTTTTTGCCAAATTATTGTTTGATGTAAGCTCATGGTAAACCCAGCGGCAATAAGTTATTTTAGGTATCTTGGACTGCAAAGTTTGTTCACGACGAAAAATTATGTGTAATCAATCGGTGTTGCGGAACTTTTCATTTTAAAATTCGGGAATTGTTCGGTGGAATTTGCACTTATGTATGCCCCCTCCAGTTTTTTCTAAAGCTATTGTAGCATTTAGCTGTGTTATTTTACACCCAACAACTGCCTTAGCCTGTATTTCAGCTAACCATCGACTATTTTATCTGATAAGCTGGAAATGAATAATAACTGTGCTTGTTTTCACATTTGTTAAGAGCCATTGCACGCATTATTTATTCACGTTAAGTCATTTATTACGTTATTCTATATTGGTGTTTAGTATAGGTATATATGAAGACCTGCGTGCACTGAAGAATTTGTCCATCGATATTCGTTACATGAATTTTTGTAATGCCTTGCCAGCAGTAAAAACAACGATAAAGATAATGTCATTGAAGGTTTGACTTGAAACTTTATAGTCGAAGCTCTGTAGCTGAATGAATGAAAGTCTGCTAGAGGTTTTTCCCATATACGATTGGCATAGGTGCTATATATAACCTGTTGGCACGAGCTAATGCTAAAAACATCTCATCGCTAAATTTTCACCCTGATATAACATATTTTCCTATCATTAATTTCGCCGCAGAAACAACAAATCTACAAATATTCTTATGTTAAACAATTGCATCCTTGCAATGTATACCGTGACCACAAAATCTATTTCTCAAATCCTTTTACTGTGCACAATAGCATATAAAATCCTTTAATATCTACTGTAGAGGCCGCAGACTATTTAGTCTTCTTATAGACTTGCGCTTTTTGTTTCTTAGACGGATGCGTATTGCGCACAATCTTGAATAAATTTTGCGGTAACGACGGATCGAACTCCGATCATTTGGTTTCTATCTTTGCGTCACTACGCTATTTATGAGCTGTTGCTAGATTTGTTCAGGAATTATGCAAAGCAAACGGAATAACAACGCACGTGCAAACGCTTGCCCAACAGCAATCTCGATAAGCAAATCGTTTCGCAATGTATTCTGTGACTAATGTGTCAGTTTATACGCCAAAAGATTAATAAAGGATTATGACGTCCGAATTGGCAATTTAATGCTTCGCTGAGATAAATTTCGGCATGTTCTTTGTCGACAGAATATCTTTGATATTGTGGTGTTGCATGATTTTATCCGATTTATGAAATACGTGCCCTCCAATCATAGATGCTCAAGGTTCGAGACCCTGGGGCAGTCGGCGGCGGTGAGGTGTGTCGGCGCGGGGGGTCTCGGTGTGGGGCGAAAGCAACGCAAAAAGCACCTATAGATACAGCACTTTCTGCGCCTAAAGGTGGATAGGGTGGTCTGTCAGGGAGGGTGGCCGGGCCAAGAGGGGGGAGGAAAGTCCGAACTTCAGGGATATCCACCTAACTTCCTTGGATTCATCCAAAGTACCTATCTGCTAAGCAAAGCGATCAACTCAAACAAATCGGCATATATATTTGAATTGAACAGCGGAACAGTTATTTAGACAAATCTGAACGCAAACGCCACGCAATGTTTTTTCAGGATGTCTGGATTGTTCCAAAAATCGTGCTAACAACATCTGTTTTGAGTTTAATACTTTTGATTGATATTTTTTAAAATTCTTTTGAATGCGATTAGTAATAACTAATGAATTGCAGCACAACTAAATAAAAAAATAAAAACGAAACAGTGTAAAAATTACGTATCCATGCTATTTTTAAATCAAATGCAGTTTATGTCATGTTTTGCGAGTTCCTGCATCGATTTAAGCACACAGCTCGGCGTTCACATTTGACAAGATTTAACTAATCTTACCAAACACTAAACCATAATTTTTCGAATCATTTCAAGTTCTCCCTATCGCATATGCTAAGGGTTTTCCTCCTGAAGGATCGTAGAGTGGTTTGACTCTTTAAGCCTAAAGCTTGGACTAAATCTAATCCGAAAGCTTAGACTAATTGTAAGCCTAAACAACGAAATATTTTAAATTTTTCTCTCATGGTTATACAAAGTTTACACTCCCTCACTGTTACAGGGGTAAACTTGACATGATTCATTTTTCTTGGATTCTCAGAGAGGCAAATTTTGAGTTGTAAGAGTTTTGGTTTTCATGCAGTTAGCTTTATACAAAAATATCGATTGCCTGGTTCTGAATGTGTCGTGAGGAATTAGATATGGTGGTTTCCAGAAAACTAGTTATTGACTGCCTACATTCACTATGATTAGGATGAAAGAACAGTCATTTTCGCGTTGTCATCCGAACGATGTAGGTTTTTATTTTCCCAACGCTAGGCGAAGCATGAAAATTCGTTTTCTAATAGTGCTCAGATGTGTTCCAATGTTGGGCGTCCAAGTCGCAATACAAAAAACGCTGTAAAATTTAGCGCAACGGATTAGAACGCAATATTCCTGTGAAAAGGTGACCTAACAGGTAAAGATAAAAGATTTATGCCATACATGGTTATCAATTAAAGGAATTAGGAGCTTTAAGAGAAATATAATTACAAATTTAGGAATTGAGAGCTATTTCTCCAATTCTATACTCATAAATCTCTCAAGCCGTTTCTTGCTTGTTAAACTGGATTTCTAAATCCGTAAACATAATTGGCGTCGAAATAACTGTTAAGTTATTTTGAGCACTTTATAAGCACCATCGCTTTCAAACACAAGTTCCACTCATATTTTGAAAGTTGTCACCAAATTTGTTCCGAACTCAGTAAGAACGGAATGATTGTAAACAATCTCAGAACGAAGCATTTATTTTACATCTTCTATTGTTATATGAGTTTTTCGATATAGCTCCTCTTCAGAAATAAAGTCCATAAAAATTTTTTGCAATTGTATTGCAGCAACTTCTTTAGTTTTGTATAAGCTAAGTAAACTCTGCTTTAAAGTTTTAATTTTTTAACGAAATGTAATATATAAGTTTCAAGTGGTAAGCTAAGAGACTTTAAAACTTTCAGTACTATTTTTATCAATATATGGTTGTTTACATTGCTGTCCATCAGCAGCTACTAAAGCGCTTGTTGTTATAATTCCGCGCTTGACTTTCTTGAATTATAATGTATATGTAACGGGGTGCGAGGGCTGCTCAACCTCCACCTGCAGGAACTCCACACCCCTCAAATTTCTCTTGCCCCCAGGGGTGGGTTCATTGCAGACGACATTCGCGGCCCTCTGGGCAGGACCCCCGTGCGAATACGGCCACGTTGTCTAATGGATGATATAGGTCCCCCGGGTGTGGTGTCCCATTCGTCCAGTGAAGGGGAAATGCGCTATACTCATATACCCACCTAGCGTTGAGCCTTTCTAATAAGCCTGGCGTTTAGCAGGGGTCTATAAAACAACCCGCGTACCACTGCGTGCTATTTATATGATACCGTAATTTCGTTTTATGATTAAACGCTGTTTGGATGGAGTTTTATTTTCGTAAATGGTGGTGCCAGAATGTTCCGAATGATTCCGCAGTCGGGGGAGCCATCTTAAAGAGTTTGGGCGTAGCTGCACGATTAGCTTATCAGCACGCGCGGAGATACGCAATGTACTTAAACGGGTAGCGACACACCTGGTCATGAGCATGCATACTATAGCCTAGCCAGGACCTAACCTGACTCGGATAGAATAAAATGAAAGAAAGTAAAGCGACATTAACGAGCAGAAAGGAGAGAACTAGCTAGTTAATGGGCGCTGCGCCGAAAGTTTCAAGAGATTTTTAGGGTGATTTAAACCACTTACCGGCCCTTAAGGCCATGTTTCAGAATTTAGTTTGGGTTTAACGGTGACAAAACCAACGTTTTATGGTCGCCCAAATTCGATATTTGCACCTTCGAGATTTACAAATCATTCATATGAAATAATATACAACAAGGATTGGCAATATATGCGGGATCAGACAAATTGCGGCAGGCTAATAACGAACGCGGCAACGCCGAAACACTGAATGTAAAACGCAGGAAGCTGGATGTGAGGGAGGCGGTTTGGTAACAAAACCGTCTCCCTTACATATATATAAAATACAAATATATAGTTAAATAAAATAAATATAAGAAATATAATAAAAATAAATATATAAATAAATAAATGAATAATTAAATAAATAAATAAATAAAAGCAAGTAGATAAATGCGTAATATATAGTAACTATTTTTATGTTAAGTGGCATTTATAAGAGTCTTAGAGATTGATACAAGTTCTGTACCATTTAACCGTATATGTAAGCAATTTTATCGTAAGTCACCGTTGTTACGCAAATAGTAACTGCTTATAAGTTAAGTGGGTTTTATAACAATTTTAGAGATCTTCACGCAAACTTAGCTTTTACCGTTTATCCTAATATTTGCAAAATATTTAATTGTTTTATATTCATGAAATGCATCCATTTTGTATGAAAGTTATAAAAATTGGTTATTTTCTGTTATCCTCTCAGCCCGAATTTGATTAATTTTGTAGATACAGAGCTGATTTTGGTACCAATCGATTCAGCTCGATGAGGCGTTTCAGAAAATACTCATTTTACCCACATCCCTGAAATTGTTTTTCGATTTTTTAAACTCCCAAACGTCCCCCTGGGGAACTCAAAATTTTTTATTCGGAATATGATCACGTTGAGTACCGTTCGACTCGGCTTGACAAGAAAAATCTACTGGTGTGTAGTGTATTGAAATTTACGCCACCGTTAGAAAGTTTATGAGGGCCCAAAGAACCCTGAGGGCGGTACGTTATAACGTTAGAAAAAGAGTAGGTTAGAGCGTGGGGTTCTGGGGGCGGAAGCCCCCGACTTAGGTTTAGGCTTAGTGCACGTCTCATATAAGGACCTTAGCTTAGGCTAAAGACTACAGCTTAGGCTTAGTATATCGAGAACTGCATGGCCTGCATTTTATTTTCGCCCCTCACAGTGAACTGGACAATCATAACTTTCTAACGGTGGCGTAGATTTCAATGCACCAGTGGATTTCTCCAATGCCGAGTCGAACGGTAACCAACATGGCCATATTCCGAAGAAAAAATTTTGGAGTTCGCCAGGGGATCATTGGGACCTCAAAAATAGAAAATTCTTTTTCAGGGATATGGATAAAATGAGTATTTTTCGTACTGCCTCATCGAGCTGAATGGATTGGTACCAAAATCAGCTCTGTGTCTTCAAAATTGACCAAATTTGGGCTAAAGGGGAATAGCTGAAAAGACCCTAAAAATTTAACACAGTAATCGTGATAGCTCGCGCAAATTATAGACATGTAGTTATTGGCACATTCTACTTGAATCATTTGGCCTGTAGATCGATGATTATGAACATTCGTCTTTTCACAACCTTAAGTCGGTGTTTCTCATCCTTAAAATTGTGCATTTGGTTTTCTAAGCTTATGCTTTATGCCTAAAACGTAGCTTTCGAAAAGACTTCTTACAACATTTAAGATTTCAGTGTTGCTAAAGCTTCCAGGTTAGTTTTCGATATACTAAATCAAACGCTTCCTTCTTACAATTGTAAAGCAAGAGAAAATGTATATTCACCAAATTGTACGATCTGGTTTAGTTATGTTTCTCCTCGATTTTTGGTATACTTGTATGACCTGTATATATATATTCATTTCGCATCATGGCAGCAAAAACGTTAATAATGAGGCGGAATATAATCGCCATTTTTGATTTTATATTTTCAATGACAGTATTTTTAGAACAGAAAATGGTAAAGGCTTTCCGTGTTGCGGCAGACAAGGCATTGACAATGCTGTTTTCTAAAAGAACGTATAGGAAACAATACAAAATCGGGTTTAAGTGCGATATCGATGTGATACGTGCATCAGAAAATAAACTTATTTTAAAATTCTTCGTCCGTTGACCAGATCAAATACTTCTGTTCTTGATCCTGTACAATTCTGTACAATTCTCCTGAGATTATATACAGTCGACGTACCTGAATTTTATTTTTTCCGTATTTTTTTTGATTCAAGTACTAAATGTACAATGTTTACGACGCAAGGCACGCATGTGCACGCCATACCTTTTAGCAACCCGGTTGATGAAAAACATGTTCAGCGATTATTCTGATCTGACTATGGTAATATATCTCCGTTCGTTACAGCACAACTGCTTACTACTTTTTTATATGATCTAATAAATTTACGGTCACTGATTATGTTTGTAATTATAGTGCAGTTTTACATTTCCAAGTGTTTCCGCTACGGTCGCTGGAATACTATCGGGGATTATAAGTTGTTACCGATCTCTAGCTTATGCAAGAATATTTCCGGTTTTTAGAATCATAAATAAGATGGCGTATGAAATTCGGCAGTGCATTTCAATGTTTCGGAAGTAATGATAATTGTAGAAATGTGGTTTGTAGTTTAAACATTACTACCGTTGCAGTTGAAAATATGACACCAACGTGGGACGTAAGGTTTGCCACCTCTGAAATGCTCTAATTACATAACTTGTCAAAATTAGTCTCTGCCCAGCAACCATGGGCAGGCAAAAGACGTACGATTCATTGCTGTCCGGCTATGGTTACCGTCACTGCATGTATGCTTAGTTTTACCAAATTGCCTAGCCGTCGTTTTTATTGATATTAACGAATTTAGTTCCGCTGGCGACAGATAGTAACTCGTGCGGAGAGCTAAACGGTGTGAGTATGGCTAGTCCGCTCTCATTAACCGCTTTAAATTCCTAAATTGTCATTTCTCAGGCCCATTAAAATTCTAAAAAGTATAATATCAAAGCAATTCATTTAGGGCAAGGATAGAGCGGTTTTTAGCGCAAGTACAATTCATGAAACACGTTATTCCTTGGTCTGACGACCAAAAAGAGCGAAACTTCCAACAAAAATATATTACAATAAATTGCAATTGTAGGCGTATTTTTTAACGTTGCAAGCTCGGTTGCAACACACGGTACATACGAATACTTATATACACTTTCCAGATGTTAAGGTACAGCTAAAATTGAAAATGCATTTATTACCGTTGGGTTTACCCTGGTAGTAGCAACAATAAATTTTTCCTCTTCTGCCTCGGAACCGTTGAGTAAACACATCAACTGTTACTGCAATCTTTATGATTTTCAGTGGTTGAACAAACTAGAAAGACGCATGGATTAGGACATTAACAGTAATCCAAAAAAATGTCTTTTCATAAGTGTAGTGGTTTTGTAACGGTTTTACTGGCTCTAACTATGAAATTTGGGTAGCTAGCTTCCCTTGTGTGCGGCTTATTGCTTATAATTACTTTCTACTTGTACCAAATTATTAAGACTAGAATATCTACAGCGTTTCAAATCTCTTTGGGAAACTTGTACAGCAGTTCAAATCACGCACAATATAATACATTGCACGTTTGTTAAAACGTGGCTGAGTGGTCTAGCTCGCTGTGTCATGCTGCTATTTTCGAAAGTATGTCTTCAACTCCCGCCGGCACATATCTTTTAACATTTGGTAATATTTTTGTTAGACGTAAATAAATATGCTGCCAACACACGAAATCATTACGGGGCTGACATGGCACTAAGAGAATGTGATTGAAGTTCTTGCTATTTCGTATAATTCTATTGTTGAATCGATAATCAATGAACTTATATACCAAAGACGAAACTGTAGTTTAACAATTATTACCGTGCAGAACCATAGAAGCATAAACCTCAAGTCGCCCATAAGCGTAAAAACCTTACCTGTCCGTGCGAAGCATCTAGTTTCACAATGTGCAGCTGTTTGGATGAGAGTTTATTGAACAAGCGCAAACATTAAACCTATATACACTATTTGATTCTAATAAAATATTTGTCAAGATTCATCAAACCAGTGATTTGATATGCTTGACGGAGAGAAACAAATAAATAATTTTTGCGCAATTGAACCCTATTCGAGAGAAGAGGCCCGCTCGCTACGAACTCTCCTACAGGCAAATTTTGGGATGATTCTCTTAATTTAAGAGATGTTTCGTGTTAAAATAATATTTTAAAAAGTTCTAGCCGGAGTATTCAGGTAGGGAAATCTATTCTGTTTGTGTGACATATAACAGCATTTTCAACGAAACAGCTAAGCAACTCAGACAAAGGTATGTAACCATTTATCATAGTCGTAGTTTGTTTTTTGAACAAGTATATTTATTGACACGATTGATTGTTCTATAATAACAAAACTGTTGAACAAGAAAGTATTGGCCTATTCTTTTAGCCAAGTTTTTGGATGACAGCGGATCTTCCAACAAAGTCCTCGTGCCTTGTTTTTTTCTTCGGTTTTTGCCTTGGTTACTTCTTTTCTTTTATCTCGTATGGGCCGCAGTGGGAATTGGTTTCAGTTGTCAGTTTATATCCAGAGTTTGAAATTTAAAAGATAATCCTAATAAAGCAACGCCGTGCGCGCAGAGAAACTCTATTCTCGCTAGATTGGTTTAAATAAATAATGTATAGCTTTCGCTTTTGTTGATGGCTTGTTTGCCTTTAGATATTTTGCGAAATTTTCAAAAGGACAAACGGTGACTGTTAAGTAATTCGAATTCAAACTGTGAAATATACCACAACGTACAATGTATATAGTATGTATCTGATGATGTAACATTTACGTATAAACCATTTAGCAAATTTTTTACTATTTTGATTGTTTCTACTTTATATTATGTTCTCTCTAATGTTATCAAATCTAAACATCTATTCTTAACAGCCTAATTACTGCTTGAAATACGCAGTTTTGCATGGATTGCTATGATTTTAGGCCATTTTTCGAAGCAGTTCGTAAATATAAGTTTGCGCTAGCCAAAGTTTACCGTAATATTTTGTAAAGATGGTATTCCTCATGAAGTTTCGTCATCAATGTTATTGCAACTTTGGATCGACGCATGTTTGACGTTTGAAAACCACGTTTAACAACATTGATATAAATACTGTCATATTGTTTTGAAATAAATTAGAGCGGTTTTTTCGTTGTCATTCTAAGGTTTAGCTTTGTTTTAAACCTTGTAAGGAGCCTGCGAGCAAACATCTTAACTGACAGTTGTTTACATACCGTATTTATCTTATTTCTACAAAGCTTTTCTACGCCAACGTTACTAACAACCGCAGCTGCGGTGTATGTAAATAAAATATCCATTTAGCTTACCCAGACTGTGTTAGCACATTTCTGTGTCTGATCTTTGATATTAAATCTGTTTGGCGACGAGAAAAATAAATGATATCTCTAGAAAAGATATTGTTTAACCTACGATATATAAAGCTGCGGGCAGATAAGTTGATACCTGGAACCATACTTTAGAGGGTTAATAATTAGTCTTGGTCCTTTGAGCATAACAGCCTTTTGCGAAGCCTTAGTCTCAGTACATGCGTAGTATTTTAATTCGTTTGAAGCCGTGATCACTTTAGTGTAGAAATTTTGAGAACAGGTTTCAGTTAGGCTTTATTGCAACTGAGTGTAATAAAGTTTGTAGTGATGTTGTTGGTGCTTAATAAGTCGCGCTCGGGCAGAATCTGGTCCACTCCCAACTCTGGATTAAACATACGACCCTAAATTACCGCGCCTAAAAAGTGATAAACAGTATTGCACTGCAAGCTTTTACATCAAAGACACATATTAACGGTCTCTTAGCTCTGTGTTCTCAATCCCCCCCCCCCAAATCTACGATTAATGAACCAGGAGTGACAAATTTTGACAGTGGAAATGAAATTGCAGAACCTCACGGTTCAAAGGGATGGACTGCTAAAACGAAATATTGTCAAAATTTAGCTCTTCCAATTAAAGCGCTAAAGCAGTTTGTTGCCCGAGAAACTGTTTTAATTGAAGTTACTAAAACAACTTTAAACAAGTTTTTTATGTAATATATCTAATTTTAGGTTTCGGACTTGCATTTTTTAATTGTACAGTTTTGGAAGAAATCAACAGAGGTTTGCAGGGTAAGGACAAAAATTAGCCGCGAGAATTAATCCACGTTGGGCAGAAAATGTAGGAGCTCACGAGCCAAGGGGCACCCGTTTTGTTCTGCGCGTAACCGAAAATGTCACAAAATGCCATGTCTCCCACATCTCCAATTTGAACCAACTAGCAGTAAGTGGTGTTTCTGCGCTTATGAAATATTATATGGCGCTTTTGAAACTGGTGAACTTAAGACAATAAACCTTTATCAAACATAGAACCTTAGTATGTACTTAAACAAACGAAACGTTAATACAGGCTACAAAACCTTTTCTGTGATGCTCTGAATGTAGTTCAGACATATTCGCAATAGATTTCAAACATAAGGACAGCTCAGTGGTCTTCGAAAAAGCTAAGTTTCGGAACCTCGTCATGATTGAATTGCATGAAAGATAAATGCGTAACCTTTTTATAGTTTTCAGATATAGACTAAACGGCTTGGTTGGCAAATTTTCAACAACCGTGGAATTTGAATTTTAAAGCCACTTGAACAGATGAAGCAAAAATGTAAAACAAAAAGCAAAACCAAAGAGATGTTAATGCCTAGCTAGCTATTAAATAAATTTACCAATATTAAACGCCACAAAATACATTTGATAAAATAATATAAAAATTCGTTTGGACCTTCGCCGCCGTAAACTTCAGCTTTGACATAGCCAAAAATAATGAAAGGCACATCTAGGGGTACTATGTCTTTGCGACAAAATAGTATAGTGCATAGATGTCGACAGATTGGTAGGGGGTTACCTAAGGGTCGCATCCGCCTCAAGCCATATTTATCTACCCTCTCCTGAAGGGTCTGCAATCCTCCCACATCATCCACCTCATCCCACTTGCGCATGCGCATAGGAATCGGGTAGTAAATCGTTACCCAGGTACCCGACCCGACTAATCTACCCGGTTACCTGATTAACTACTAGGGTACCTCTCACGTATTTTGGTAGTTCCCGTAAGCCACAGTAACTACTCAAACTTACGTATGTTTGATGTCGAAATTAGGTACCCAAATCCGTAATTACGGCTTGTAGGTTGCAATATCGTTGAGCTAAAATAGTTTCTAATGATCTACCGTATAGTACTGCTCACTGACATGTACATGGTGACCAAAGAACATGGTGTGAAGAACCACCCTACGCCAGATGCCATGCTGCTGAGCTATGCTACCTACGAAATGTATTCAAGTTCATAGGACGAAAAGGAAAAGGTTCTACTATAGAAAATATATATTGTAACATTAAGATGTATATTTTCTATAACACCGCCATAGATAATATATATTAACCTTTAGGGACTGAAGTGAAATGCATGCTATGCCGTTTTCGATATTCTACGTCTAAGCCTTAGTCTTAACCTAAGCTAAGGTCCTTATATGAGACATATACTAAGCCTAAGTCGGGGGCTGCCTCCGCCCAAACCGCCCGCTCTAAGCTGTTCTTTTTTCTAAACGTTATAACGTCCGGCCCCTAGGTGGCATGGGCCGAGATTGCGATACGAACTACTCCAAGCAAGCTACGATGTAAGACGTTCCAAATTAGAAACCAATAGTTGTATATTTTCGGCTAAGAATAGATCATACTGTTTTTGCTTACTGCATTCGTGCATTAACGCAGATTTTTTGGAACAACGACTACAACTCACGGACGAATAGGCGGATACCCCTCATTTTTTACCATACCATCGCCACATATTAAGAGTATCTATTTTTATATTTCCTTGTGCATGCGTTAGGGTTCACCGATCAACTCTTAGCTTAAGACCAAATTCAAGTAGAATAATGTTATTCCCCTCTATAACCTGGTAACCGCTAAAGTGATTTTTATAAAAGTTTACACTATACGGGTGACCTGAGGTATTGCAACTACACGCCTAGTATCTAGCCACTGAGTAAGAGAGTAAAAATAACCAATTTTGTCTCAGAATAGCGTAAGTATCGCTGTTGGTACTATAGCTTGAGGTTGATTAATTGAGCAGCTTTAGGATGGTTGGTTCAATTTTAACAGTCGGCTGGGACCTATAATATGGATATCACTGACGTATTTCTAATATCATCCAATTTACGGAATAGTTAGTCTATTTCCGAAAGCAATATTAAAAACAAAGATTCGTTTCGCTGTTATAATAGCTTTAGAATGGCTGGCTGTACTAAGCTCAAGGTTTTGCTATGCTTGTGTAACGTCTACGGTAGGCGTGTACCGTTGATTTCGTACCGAGATATCTGATATGGTTACGAAATTAGGTAGTGTATTTTCCGTGTAAGAATCTATCAATCTTCCTGCCTCATCTGGCCAATTAATATTTAAAAGCATTGGCGTTAAACCAAACGGTCTGACCAAAGCATCTTTATTATATGTGTCGAATTCCAGAGGTTAGGTACTTTTTTTGCGACAAAGAAACACAAATTAAAAATAACATAGAAGCGTTAATTTTTCGAGCAGGTGGTAAAGACTTTGGAGAGTAGCAAGACATAACTAAGTTTTATTTTCTGCGATAAAATGAGGAAACCAACAGTGTTGTGCCTTTATTAGATAATTAACAAGTAATGTTGCTTTAATGCATTTTGCAATCTCTCCTCCCTGGGAGTTACCGCTTCCATGCCGATTTAGTGCTGTGTGAGTTCGGATTTTAGTTAGGTCGGGTATGGCTGATAATTTGATGAAAGACAGCTGTAAACCTACACATAAGCTAAACCATAAAAATCTGGAGCTTTGCACGGTGACAAAACACCTGTCACCCTGCTGAATCCGGCCGTTAAACCAGAGGAAACTCCGGCAATATACGCCCAAGAATGGATTTAGACACAACAATTAAATAATTTTAATTTTGATAACAAAACCCTTGTATATAGTTAAAAAATTATAGGGCTTATATAAGTACCACATGTCTGAATAAATTTCGGGATCAGAATATTGAGAATGGGGCTATAGCGCTTTATCCACAGTTTAGAGGGTTAGATTGGAACTTAAGCTTTTTCTAGGATGAATACTCTAGCTCGTTCGCTACAGGATTTATCACTCAGAAAATCAGGTCTTCATGAAGTTTCCAATTATCAGTCGTCCTTGCATGGTTTTACCTTACTGTATATGGCCGTAACAAACGGTTCGTTCAATTGTTAGCTTTTGACATATGAAGCCCTCAGTACACTGTTAAAATTTTGCTACAGACCATTGTTAAAAGAAATATTTCTATTAAGTTTTTCGTACTGAATGTAAAGAAATGTTATCCTTAACATTTTGAATTTGGAAGATTATTAGTTTATGTGTAGGAAATTATCCTATCACTAAACAGCGAAATTCTATGGGAAACATTTCTTAAAAGAAATTAGACTGAATATTCAATACTAATTGCTTTGCTATTCGGCCAATTTTTACCTTACGACTTTTATTCCTACATATGAAGGAAATTTTTTCTTATTATAATAATGGGAATAATTTTCTAAATATATTAGTTAAGAAGGGTTTCCTGCATATTGAAAGAAATTCTTCTTTTAATATGGATAATCAGGATATATTTCTCGAGCTATTGGGGAAGAGAAATTTCACAGACATATAATATTCCTTTTTAAATACTGATATAAATAGTTTACACGTGCGTTGTTGAATATGCGCTTTATGAAGTTCTTTTAGCAATCGAAGCAACAGCTCTCAGAGAGCATAGCGTCTAAGGCACAAACGTCGGACTCAAAAGACCAAGGTTCAATCTGCCGGTGGGACAAAAATTTGTTCAACGTATACGAAATGCGCATTTCGTCGATTTTGTCATTACGTCATGGTTTGTGCATAACTAATTGAGAATACGCAACTTTTTGGAATTGTTGGTTCTATTGAAGGCCATATTTTTACCATGTGGCCACTTTTGATACGTGGATACCGCTGAACTCATCCCAATATATATGTATAGATATGAAATACGGAACTATGTAGTTCCCGGATCAAAACGACCAAATGTTACTTCTATCTTCTGTGACTTTGTAAAGAATACTCCGATTTGCTCAAAGTTCAGCCATGAATAAATAGATATCTTTTAATTGCGTTTATTACTTATCCACTTCGTTTCATCTAAATATTTTAGTCATGGTTTGAGCTGACAAGCAAATAATTAAAATCACTGACGCTCAACCAAAGGGTCCTAGGGCAATATCTAGTATATACGCTATACATCGTCTTAGCATGAATGATATTGACTGGATCCGCAAAACTATAGCGATTATGCCATAGTAGTTTCTGTACATTTGTTTTCGATTGTATTTGATCGTTTACGTCGTATGGCTAGCAAGTCAATCTAAAATAACTTTGATTGCCCGGTGGAGTCCGGTAAGCACAGGATTCACGAGTTGGCTTCTTTCCTATAAATTAAAACATACGTAATATAACATTATTTTGGCAAGCAAATACACTGGTTCAGTTCTAAACAGCTAAAACACTAGATAATACAAAACGTATACAATCTTTATAATGTAATATAGTTTGAAAGTGGAAATAAAAAATATATCGATCTTTAGATCTTTTTAAAATAATCTGCAATGTTTTAGCAACTTCGATTATGCACTTTTTATTGCGTTATGATGTCTTAGTTTAGTTGAAATATAATGCCATTCTATTCATACGAACCATATGTTCACTTTTAGAGTCATACGTGACATCGGCAGTGTTTGCACGTTTATATCAGAGCTGCCGAAAAATCTTATACATATAACCTCTATAGTAATTACTCAGCCTGTCGTCCAGAAGTACCTTATGATTTTTTATTCTGGAATTCTGCTAATGTTGAATACAGAAGTACCCAGCTAAATCTTATTACCATTGAGCCCGAAAGGCAAAGCGACGACAGACCATTGTCCATATTTTGGACATTATTAGTTTTGTTTTATCAGCTTCAATCAGGCTATATTTGCTTACATACGACTAAGGATGTTACTAGGGATGGTAGCATCTCCACCAACAATAGTGGTAAGAATTGATAATAAAAATTTAAGTGCCGTTCGAAAGAAAATATTTGAAACCATAGATTGATCATGACTTGTTTTTGTATGATAATTTTTGCCAAATGTCGTGAGCTATATTAATTCGTTGTGCAAAAGTAAATTGTTTGCAAATTAGATTTGGAGTCTGCTACTTCCTCGATAAATGTTTGCACTTTGCTACCTTATCTTGAGAATAGTGGTCCATGGGTATTAAATATACTCTATTACACGCATGTCACTGTAAACTGTCGCACTATTACTTTCTCGACCGCTAACGTTCGCCTTCGAGGGGTGAGGAGTGTGCCGATTTATTATTTAAAAATATGATTCATGACTGACAGAATTAATGAATACGCATTGTTAATGAAGGTGACTTTGGTCTCATAGATTCCTCGATTGCATTGAAGCTTGCTGGCGAAAAATTATTTTAAAAACGATATCATTAGGAAGTGTGAAAAACAGACGACTGGATAACTACGACGAGATAGCGAAATGTAATTGATATTTCTGAACCAACTTTAGTTTGTTTATAGTTTATATTTTATGGCTGTGTATATACTGTACGTCAACTTGCGCACTAATATCGTTTTCGACTTTGACAGAGGTGTGTAGTAAAGCAGACTCAAGTTAATTGTTACACTTTTATGATGTTTTATTTTTGTATGAATATGCTGGTGCTTTTTGGGTCCCTTGACGATTTCTGTACTTTGAGTTAAAACATCTCCCGATCAATGAAAAGTTAAAAAATCAGTCAAGGCAGGTGTTGCCGAATACAGACAGTCCCAGCTCGTCAAAAATAGAGGACATCAACAATTTAAGTATAGTTACAGAAAATGTAGCTAAAATAAACTTAACCATTATTTTTATTTCTTTCTAAAAATGGCGCGAAATAAGTTTACTTACATATCAACTCTACAAATGTATTTTCTTGCTCAGCTGGTGGTTTGATCTTAAAAAGTGCGTCTGCGTTTTTCTATCCCGATTAGCATTCTTTAAACTGTAGTCTGGTTTGCTTTTTTCACACTAAGGAGAATATGACTTTTGCGTTTGGTATTACTGAGCACGTACCTCAAATATATCTGTATCGTATAGGATAATATAGAATAAAGCTTCGTGCTAAATAAACCAAATCATGCTATAAAAACGTTTATATTTTTGCAAAAAAAACAAATAAACGCTAGATTCACGTGTTCGTTGAGCACGGCCAAAGATGATACGTGACGCATTGGCGGCGCTGCATAAATGCGCTGAAATATGTTAGGAAACATAACGAAAAGCAATAGAGTACCACTCTGCGGTGAAACCCTACTACACCGGAAGTCATCGGTGCAAACAGGCTGAGACGATTCTAGGAAAGATCCATAATTTCATTACAAACCTGGAGTGATAACTTATCATTGAATATTGTCAGACAAATGTATCGGTTCCGGTTATTTGATTTTTGAAAACAAGATACGATCACGATTGAAAAAATGTTTGAGAATCAAAATTATAATATGCTCCCTAGTCTCAAAGTCACTAACTTGTGTAAAGTAGAAATTTTGGAATTTAAGGAAAATGAAGAACAAGCGGATCGCCTCGAGATGGAAGAGGGAACAAGCAAATCTGAAAACAATCGCGAAAATACATGTGTATAGAAACATGCAAAAGCCAGGCAGGAAAAATTTTCATAAATTCAAGTGAGGTCGAGTTTGACCTAGTATAAAATTTTTCACAAAAGTCATGATGTCGGGTATACCGAACTTAGAGAACAAATTAGTAAGAGAAGACACATTTTAAAATAAACAAACGTAAAATATATACCGGACAAACCCACATCCATATAGTTACTCCTTAAAATTTTCATTATATATATCAAAAATTTAGCAAATAAATATATGCTCTAAAAATTAAAACTGTGAAAATTTCTAAATTAAATTGCCATCTTCGGATGCCCAAAGTGCCATTTTTCCAATTTTGGTTGCAATTTGACGGTATTTGGGCTGCATTTTGCCTAAGCCACGCGTCTTAGATATTCTTTGTGCCATTAACGACACCAATGCTTTATCTGATTCAGCATATATATTTTATGACTCAAATATCTTGCTGATATGTGTCGGATACACGCTCTTATATAACATTTCCATTTAAACCTAGCGGTAGAAGCTTGAGGACAGAAGGATTTGAAAAACGCCTAGTTAAAAAATTGAGCTGAGTAAGGATAGGATTAGAACCGACGACCTCCTGCTCTTGGCTCCGCCAACAGTCGGTCTAACCAACGGAGCTATCCCTGCCCAACTTCGCAGCACATATAAAGTCGCTATATTCGACATCCCCCGTCTTCCTTAAAGGTCTACCGCTGGCCTAATATGACCAGTATTTCGTATATACATATGTAAAGAGTGGTGAGGTGCGAAAGTATGATTCTGGGTTCACCAAGGAGGAAGTAGGATCCGACATTCAGAGTACAACTTTCATGTTATATAACATGTCATTTAAACTTATAGGTGTGAGATTGAAGAGTGATTTGATAAACGGCCAGCTGAACAGTTGGGTAAGAGTGGGATTCGAACCCAAGACCTTCCGTGCTTTGATATGCAAACAGACGCTCAAACTCACTATGCTATAACTGTTCTACTTCATAGCTGTTATATTTTTAATGATCGAAAGGGGGTAGGGGTGGATTATAATTTATTATGAAGGCTATCGGATTATTAAATTAGGAGAAGATTCGTCACTCGAATATGTGCGTTCGTACGCGTGGCCAGTAGTATGCCGGTGGGGATAACAACGTGTCTTTCTTGGTGCGCGTTACGATACGTATCGACTATTAGTATACCGGTTCAGTTGCACTTATTTAGTACACCACTATCTGAGCCACCTATGCCGGAGTAAATGTGAACGTTTAGCCACTTCGGGCACAGTTATATTTGCCTTCTGGTAATTGGAAATTCCGAATGTTTCCGAACCTCGATTACTGAAAACCCGATATGAATTGGCTTAGACGCGGTCTCGTTAAACGTCGTTTTCGTTGATGAGCCTTGTCTCATTTATTTTTCTCAAGCTCAGGGTTGAGCGCACAATTATTCTAGGTAAGTTCTCTGTTACTTGAAGTTAGGGTATGTATTAGTTTGTTGTAGTTTGTAGTATTGTTAATTCCTCTTTTGAGGTTTGTACGAAGCCTTACGGACGGATAGATTCGCACGTTGATTTAGTTATCTTAACCTCTTCCTTAGATTTACACTAATAGTTTCCTTATAGTTTCCTCTTGTGAGGTTCGTACGTAGCCTTCCGGACGGCTAGACCCGTGCGTTTATATGTTTACCTTACCTCTTCCTTAGAATTACGGTATTTAAATTCCTTAGAGATACCAGTATCCGGACCGCTTACTAAATGATGGATCCTGAGTAACTAGTTTATATTGCTTTCCCTTGTGGGTTCATACGAAGCCTTCAGGACGGCTAGACCCGCACGTTTATTTGATTACCTTATCTTTTTCCTTAGATTTACGCTAATGCTTCCTTATGTTAACTTTCTCGCTCCCGGACGGATGAGCTAGGAGCGTGTTATTTCACTATGAGTTATAGTTAAGTTACGCTCGTGCTCTCTCAGTTTTACTTGGGACATTAATAAAAAAGTTAATAACTTAATAAGTACCTATGTATGCAGCGCTATTTTTGACTCAAGGTGAAGCTGTCAACTTTTGGGCAGGTCTAACCTTGTATTTCCCTCCCTCCTAGACAATATTTCATGGGATTTGACCTAATTTCCAAAATTATACTTAATTTCATTATCCTTCCCTGGGGATATCTATTCTCCCACAGGGGTGATTCCATATTTACTCCTGGGGGTGAGAAAACTATCCAAATTTCATGTTTTATTCCTCATTTCCTACTCCCTCTCGACATATTATCCCTTAAAACTGACTCAAAATCCATTAATTTACGAATTTCCCCATATTTACTCAAATAACACCTTTTTCTTGGTTTTATCATTATTTCCTCCCGGTGGGGTGGGTTATAGCCCTTAACGGATACATTCGCAATTATTCCCACTCGGGTGAACCCATTATTCATTCCTATATCGGGATCTATCACCCCTATATCCTGATTTACACTTCATTTTACCTAAAAATCACTATTTCTATTTTTTTTATCAAATTTATAAGAATATCAAGATTTTCCCAATTCAGATATAATTTTTCCCTATCGCTAAATTATGTTTCACCTTTTCTTAGGTGGAAACCCCCTTAATTCCGTTATTTCTCTATTTTTATTAACCTTGGGTTCCTCTAATTTCCACTATATTCTCCCAAAAACAAATATTGCAATATTCCACTTTTTTAACCTTACACGACTCCTAAAACCTTTAAAACCATCCCACGGGGTTTCCCTCATTTACTCTCCTCCGGAAATATACTCAACCCCTACGGGATACTTCTATATAACTCTATTTCTTCCCCTCAAAATTCAGTGAATTTTCCCCTAAAATTTGAAAATATTATTACTAATATATTATTATTGTTATTAAATAAATTTAGTCGTCATTCTGCATTGTGAAGATAGCTACATCGTTAGTTAAAGGCAGAGTTCTTGTTGTGTAGTTTTGGGTGTGTGTTAACGACGATATTGTTACTACGTATCTACGTCTTGTTATTATTGTATGGTTTTTGTGTGTCGACAACGATGCGAGTATTCTCTCTGCGTACTTACGGTTTTTCGATTTTTCGCTTTTATTTTTTTTTCATTGTTATGCTTAGTTTTTCTCCATATTTATAGTGTCCGTGGTATATGGTTATAATGTAGATGGCAACAAATATAGAATCGGACCATGTCATTTTTACTTGTTTTTGCCAGGCGGTTTTGCGAACGATCTGTTGGTCGTTTCTGCTCTGTTTGGGTACCACGCTTTTCGATATTATCCGACATTTCCGATAGGGTCTGGATATGTACGACTTCCGAGTTTATATTGTACTTATATACCCGTATGCAAATGCATTCAAAATTTCCGTTATACATTTCTAACAATTTCATATACACGCACTTACACACATATAAGCCTAAGTAGGCTCACTCCCAGTGACATTGCAGGAGGTTACCTGCATTTCTGGAACCTGCCGAGGTGGCGGGTGCGCTAGGCATAGTAAGCCCTAGCCGGGTTTTATGGCAGACCAGAAAAAGGGCAGCCCATTCCTTAAACGGGAACCTCTGGGTAGGACTGGTCTTTCTCCTTTTCCGGCACCTTTTACCACCCGTTGGATCCCAGGCCGCCACAACATGGGCTGCTCTATCGTCGAAGGCTGTGACATTGCAAACCTTCCTTAGGGTGGGACATAGTTGTCGGAACTATGTCTTAGCGCAAGCCTCGCCTAGGGGTGGTCCAATGCACAGGCCGGGGAAATTTTACGCTTAGGGGGCTTGGCAGCTATGGGCCAACACCCACGTTCTATTTAGGGAAAATCCTGTGTCACTTGTCCCTAACACTCACACATAAAATGCTTTAGTTTTTCAGGTTTACAAAACACACGAAAATTTCAGGTAGTACGATTTAAGGTACATGTATCCTTTAATGCATGATCGCACGCTATTGTCCGGAACTAGTCAAAATATAAAATCCTAAAAATTGTTATCGAACAAATGGTTCGCGGTGTAAAACTTTTGGTTTTTGCTAAAATTACATTATGCAGGAAATAGGTTATTCTTGTTATACCTGGTGCATAAGGCCAGGGGTTTTTGTTAAGTTTTCATTCTGTAAACTTATGTTATATACTAATCGTGTTGCTATATAATCTTTAAAAACTTTCAACTAATGTCGAATAAATTTTCAATACACGACAGCGCGTGTTATCTGACCTGTAGGAGCTGAAGGTGTTGTATTCTTTATTTTACTGGTAGTTTACTGGATACTATTTACAGCCGACAGATGGTGCAGGTCACCAACGCTAGCACTACTCTTGGTAAAAATACTCAAGGTGGCAGGGCCACATTATTTTCTCAGTATCTGCTTGGTTGGCACTTTAGTGGTACTATTGATTAAAGTGGTTAGCATGGGCTTCTATCTTAACTGGCGGTTAACCCCGACATTATAAAGTGTTACTTTTTATTTTTCAGACGACTTGTAAATAATTAGAGCTTTAGCGTTCTGGTGTAATCTTTCAACCTTAATATTACGATCTCTAAAGGTAAAGCGCCAATCTTTACTGTATGTAGGACATGCCTATCCTAGGTAACGGAAAACGCTACTGTGTACTCACAAGTTAACAAACCTATGGAAAGCCCTTTCTAGCTCCAATCTGTACCTCAACTCTGGCCGCTTGTCGAGCTGAGATAGAGCTTGGATGCCTTCAGAACTAATATAGTTCACTCCCACTCCGATTCCACCCATGATAGAATTTCTTAGTACACACTTTTGGATTCCAATTTTCCAATTTTACGATTTAAAAATTTTGTCAAAACTTATTCAAATTCTTTTTACTACGCACTACGGGACGGTTATGCGGACTCTTCGCCGTAGTGACATTTCGCCTAAAACATTCTGCATAAAAATTATAAGTATCACATTTAGAACCTGTGACCTCGGACACGTTCTGGCAAATTCTAACTTAGGGGCGCGTGTGCTAGTCTAAACGGACACGGCACCGCCATGCAAAACTATTTAAGAAATCTTTAAATAAATTATTGTTTTAATTCGCAGTATTCTAATGTTGTTTTCTTGACTTTTTGTTTCAACTTTACAATTTCTTTTTAAAACTTCTTTAATTAGGTTTTAAATGTATTCGGTTTCACATTCAAACTTGTACGAGTTCTACTTCATGTCATAACTCACTTTTTTTCCAAAATGTTATCAATGTCCCAAGGCCAGTCAGTCGGACTAGCCAGGGCACAACCGTTGAGGAGCTAAGTGCTCACATTCGATAACGTTAGTTAATATTCTCATGTTAAATTTTGAAATTCATCGGTTCTATTTAAGCATTTTTGATATAAATTAATTACCCACGGCACGTTCTCCGGACTCGCCAGGGTTTAAGCAGCATTAGCACGGGTATGCAGCTCTGCTAACCAAAATTTAATTTAGTCTTAGCTTAATTCTGAAAAAGCCATACCTAAAAGGATGCCGAACGCATCAATCCTATCCTTACCTAAACTCACAATTTTTATCCTATAGCAATTTACTTTTTAGTGCCATCAATGGTCTAGGTCTGTTCAGGTTGCAGGGCGTAATTGGTTTAACTGCAATTTGTTCTCGTGTATATACGTTCACACGGCCTATCCAGCTTAGCTCGTAAGCAAGCACCCGACATTGACCTAAACTTGATATCCCTGCCCGGGACAATGACATGTCTACCACTGAGAACTCGCGCAACTCACATCCAGTGATAAAGGGTATCTCCGACCGCTGGTAGACCGGTGCATCCCTTGGTGGCTCTTACTCCTCATTCTTGATTTCACTTCTTTTAGGAAACTCTCGAACTCGCTCTTAGCTTTCACCCCCTTCCCTTTGGCCACCATTAGAGATGTCGGTTGCGTTTTAGTAAGAAACGTGCCGCGGAGAAGGCCGATAAACTCACAGAAGCTTTGATGAGGCTCTGAACCAAGGTTTGGTAGTTAATACATTATTCCAACGAACCAGCTGTCTATATCGTGTGTTCACTCACAAATCCGCCATAAAACAATAAACCAATAGAAAACAATTATACAAAATACATGCAGTAAAAAATCGTAAAGGCTAGCTTTAAAATTCAAAAAAGGCACAACGTGCTAGCTAGGCAATCTGTTCGATTATAAATTGAAATCCATCAAGTCATTACTTAGATGTAACTATCGAAAGTCAACAGACTAAATTCGTAACCGTTAGTGAATATAGAAGCAAGTACGTGACGTAGGCTAGCAGAGCATGTAGGCAGGCGACACCTAACATTAAGCTGACTTGCTTAAAACTAAACTAAGAAAACTAAAGAAAAGCTAACACATGTTAGCTAAAACGAAAACAAGTGCTAATTATGCAAATTAGCACGAAAACAAAGCAAAATGCGTAAAACAAAAACCAAACCACAAGGACGCAGAAGGGAGGAAGGGTTATAATTAAAAATTTGGTGATCCATCCCTTGTTTTTACGTAATTTTGGAGTTTTGGGGCGGGTTTGGATCGGAAACCCCTGATAGCCTGTAAACTTCTAACAAGAGCAGCTAAAATACGACCAATGCAATTTATGCTTTTCTTTTCCTAGCTACGTACTTAAACGGAAAAATTATTTATTCTTATACTTGGCTCTTCCTCATTAACTCATATCGTCTCTATTTTACATTTATATTTCTTTTCCTAAATATTCCCCAATACCTACCGTCCTAAAACATACCTTCTAAATTTTCTTTTTACGCAACGCTTACTCCTTCCGCTTATCCTTCCGACCACCATTTCCTGTTTCACTTTTTGCTAAAAATCCGCAAAATTCCCTATTACCCAGTGTTGAAAGACTTAAATGATGCTCACCCTTCCCCATCTAAATTCCTTTTCCCCTCTCATTGTGTCTTACCAAATTTCCTACTGTTTATTGGTCTACATTAACTACTTGGTTCCCATAGCTGATGGGTTGTGTGACATTGATCTGTTTGCTGATGACATCAGACTTATGCGACTTATTGACAATCTAAACGATTGCTACATTCTTCAGGAAGACATCTCCCAGTTTGAATCTTAGTGTGATGAATTCCTTATGGTCCCCAAGTTGGTGAAGTGCCATACATTTTGTAAGCGACCAAGCTACCCTTTTACTTATCGTTTTCGCGATCTTGGAGTCACCATGTCCGATGACCTCCAATCAACTCGCATATTGACAACGTGAAAAAGCAGACGAATATACTTATAGGTCTTATCCGACGGACCGTTGCCTGTCGATCACCAGCTGTTATAACACCTCTGTATAAGGCGTACGTCCGCCCATTTTTGAATGTGCTAGCGTTATCTGGTCGCCTGGGTATCCGACGTTGACCAATCGCTTGGAGGGCATCCAAAATCGATGCCTCCGCCTTTGCCATAACTATAACCCCGCTGATTATTCAACGCTAGCCCAACGACGCCAGACGATTGATCTCGTCTATGCGTACAAGATCCTGCACATGATGACTATATTGGAACCGGACAATCTGTTTACTCGCTCACTTACCCGTCGTCCCCGCGGTAGCTGTATGAAAGTGGCTGCGAAATATGCCCGCACCAATGTTGGACGAATTCATTCAACTGGAGGGTGATTCGTAATTGGAACCCCTCCCCGACAGAGTCGTCACTTCCAGTACTGTTACCACATTTAAAAGTCGTTTGCGAGGCATCCGAACATAGTGTCACCACGGCATAATGCACTATTTACCTTAAGATGTGTGCAGCAGGGCCGGATTTTGTCACAGTCTGCCGCAGCTCTAAAGCCATGCTTGGCTAGCCGCGGTCAACCAGTGTGACATTTTTTGGGCCAAGCCAGACCCTACAAATAGATTTAGCTAATAGTAAAGTATGGCTGGTAAATTGTCACAAGGGCCGGAATGGGCTCTAAAAGCCAGAAATATATGACAATGGAAAATCGCTAAAAAATGAAAATTGATCATAATTATGATCATATATACGTAAAACATCCTTCCAGTTACAATAGCACAATTCTCATGCGTGAAAAAGCATGTTTTACATAGCTACAAGGTTGGCTTGTAAAAGGCGCTTAAACAAAAATTTTGAAAACAGCAATATTTACTTATTTATTTTGCATGAATTTATTCCCTTTGCTTTTAGTTACTACTAATCTTGCCTTTTTAGGCCTAGAGCTAAATATTTTCGATGTAATACAACCTGCTAAACTGAATGTAATAAATATTTTTTCAGTAACCCGTCCCGGCTATCTAACCCTGAGACATAGCCACTCCCGGCCCGTACAAACATACTAGCATAGCTTAGCTATTTATTTTATTTATGAAGGGCCGGATGTGGCTGCGCTTTTTTTCACTACCCGGAGTTGGCTCTGTGACGGAATCCGGCTCTAGGTGCACACGTCTTAAGGTAAATGATGGATAAGGTGCCAAGTCTATAAGGTAATTCTAATTTTATAGATTCCTCAACAAAATACATGACCTCCTTATATTCACCCTACTGCTTCGCCACTACTTTCTAAATTCTCTAAAATTCCTCAGTTTCCTTTTCCCCACAATACAGCGTTTCCCCTCACCTTTTCCAAACAAATTCCTTTCCCCTATCGTTTCCCATATAAAAATTTCCTTTTATCCCTATCCTAAGCCCACCACTATTCCACTAGCTCACCTGTCCAAACTTCTAAATTTCCTTAACATTCACAAAATTTCACTATTTCCAAAAAATTTACTATACGTTCCTCTTTCCTTCCCTCTCCCAGAACACCTTTTCGTTCTTCTTTAGTGTTTGTCGGACTGTCATTTTCCTGAAAGATCCTATGATGGCAGCGCATGCCGCCACCCAACTCGGAATATATACTTACAATAATTTTGTGTGTTTCAATGAAATTGTGTAAAGGTCAGGCAGACATGCTCGAGGGTAGTAAATCCCATTAATACTGGCAGCTTCCTGGCGTTGCTGATGGCCCTGGTAGACTGCAACCCCACTACCGTGTATCGTACACTCAAATTTTCTCTAGTTAAAATTCAAACAATTCTTTGCTGATATTTTTATTAATGATTGTTGTTTGGCTTGCGTATGTACGTAGCACGGTGGTCTAGCTTTGTGTATTTCTGAGTCATGTGTGAATCTTGTTATTTGTCGTTCAGCTTTTGTAAAATTTTATTTCATTATTTATTAGTTATATCCCCTTTCCCTTGTCCCAATTCCCCAAAATTTTAAAACTTATCCCATTCAAATTTAACAAAATTTTTATTCATGAAAAAGAACAATAACATTTCGCCTCATTCTGAACTTGTTAATGCCGTTAGTCGTGTACTCACTAGCATTAATGTCATGTCTTTCGTACAGTGGCACAACAGACGGAGCGACGAGGCAAACGAAAAAACAGGCAAACCAAAAGATGTTCCATAGAACAGTATAATATTGACCTAAATCCCCGTCAGTTTTGCACCACTTCCATATCCGATCCCTTCATTTTACTCGCCTAATTTTGGCAAACACAACTATATGCGGCGGACCTCTGCCCGAGTCGCCGCTGGCTCGCCACAACCCGCCAAAGTGCCCCTAGTTTAACATAATACCCAATGTTGTATCCATGACACCAGAGATTTTATGCTTAGCTTGAAAATGGACAAATCACCCCTCGGTATACTCGCCTAGGAGAAACATCTTCAAATATATCCAACGGGTCTCCGTCCGCCTACCCGTTAACTCGGGACAGCCTGCGAAAGCGCCCCTACCGTCGTCGACACTCTCTAAGTTCGTTGTTTTACCACTTTCCCAAATTTTGCATGTGAGCCGGGGGCGTAGCTCTTCATTCGAATCGCTAGTCATGGCTATTCCAACGATGCGTGGCGGGCGTCGTTCTGTCAAGCCGTTAGGGCAGGAGAGGCCGCAGAAGTTCCCTTTACTAATACGTGTAAATGGCCGCAATACTTCGTGTACCCCCTCGTGTTTGGTGTCACTCGACCTCGTTTTTCGTCCTGGGAGCAAATCTGACCCCGACCCGTTGAAATTCCAATTGGTACCCAGGCCCTTACCATCTCCCGTGTCCCTTTCTTTTTCTCCCTTTCTTTTCCCTCTCTCTGCTTCTTTTTGTTGTCTTGTTTCCTGCGTTTCTTTCCTTCTCCTCGACTGACCTCTTGGCCGTCCGGCGCTGTTGCTTTATCGCTACGTCCTCATTTAGATGTCGACCACCATTGGAAGTGGCGATGAGCACAACGGCGAACACCAAGACGACAGCAAGAGAACGGAAGACAAAAAAACAAATAGATATGTATTTATATATATGTATTTTTTACATATAAAATCTAGTTCAATTTTATAGTTTTATACGAATATAACATATACGTATACAAGCATGGTCGCAGAGCCGGGGCGCGAAAAAGGGGTAAGTTTGGGGACTGGTAATGGTTCCCGGGAGACCCGATCGGGGGTGCCCTGCCGATGAATAATCCCTGGGTGGGTGCCGCGTCCCCAACCCCAGTTTGGGTCCCATCCGAAGGTCCTCGCCCCCCCTGGGACGCTTGAAAGCCGACGTTTTAAGCTAGGAAACATGATAAGATACAATCCTATTTACGTGCTGAGATGTCTTCATGATGGAGGGTCAAGCTTTGAATTGTGACAAAGCTAAATTAGCTGGGCGGCGTTTCGAGATGACAAAGACAACGCCGCAGATGGGGTCGTGGCTGAAGTG